>RJWM01009653.1:0-67008 GCA_004363535.1 Dasyprocta punctata | reverse complement strand
GTCCCCTCTGCTACACCTGCCCTAGAAACTAATTCCTGGAAAGGTCCGGCCGTCTGCTCACTCTCCTCGTTGCTGACAGACATCAAGCAGCTCAGCAGCTTGACACCACTGACTGCACTGCAGCTGGCCCTGTGCACAGTCCACAGGCCTCTTCCCTGTCACCTCCGTCTGTGGGTAGGGGTGTGCACAGAGGTGCCCAGCAGCGTCACTTGTCATCCAGGCTCCTTCCTCACCGGGGGCTGCTGACCCCTCTTCCCTGGGTTTCCAAGGCAATGCTCTTGTGACTTGCTGTACCGGACCCTTCCCCACAGTTACAGAACACCCTGAGGGATCTGCCCCATTGCAGTGGACTGTAAGCAGCAAAGCACATTCTCGCGCTTGTGAAGGATGAATTTCTAACATAGTGGAGAAGAGTGCAGGCTCTGTGGCCACCTGTTTGGGTCCTGGCTTGGCTCCTGCTCTACTTCTGCCCTGGGCAAGGTCACTGCAGTGTCCCTGCTGGCCTTCATCTGTCAAGAAATACTGCTGTGTGCATGTATGCTGTCTGTGGTGTAAATCATCTGACAAGGATAATATTTAGAACTTTCTGGTATATAAGGAAGGGTACAAAATTTTCAGCACTATTCCTAACTTGAATCTACAAGATAGTGTAAAAAAGGTTAGGTTTAGGGGTCACACAGGACTGGGTTCATATCCTAACTGAATAATTTGTTAGGGGCATGGATGACCTTTGCTATATTAATCTCTCAGACTGTTATCTACAGGTTAGACGAGGCTAATATTATTTATTTTATAGCATAGAAGTGTTAAGAAGATCACATCACACAAATGCAGTCAAATATTAAGCCCAGGGATTCACAGTCAGCAGAGAGGGCTTGGCTCTCTTCCTTTATAGACATTCCGAAGCTATGCTCACTACTATTTGATTATATATCCAATTTAACATGCATAACTGTATTTTAAGAAATGAAAATTTCATGTTAATAATGTAGACTAACAATAATGAGTGGACGCTTTTCCACCAGCTTAACAGCTACTATTCAGAACAATAAAATTACCGGTGGTGGGGGGAACGTTGCATAAAATGACCAGTTAGAAATGCTAGACATATGTGCTTAATATGTCAAAGGTAGACTACGAGTTTGTGGAAAAAAATTTTACAGTTAAAATTTTTTGAGTGTCAGGCATCTGGTTTGACTCCTTATGAACAGTTAGAACAATACTCTGGACAATAATATAAGAAGATGTTATGAATTAGCACACTGTTCAACACATTTCTGCTTTGACTTTAATGACAGAAAAACTTTTCAGAGAGAAAACAAAAAAGCATGAACTTCAAGATGTCTTTTTTTATAAAAAAGACATTAAGGTTGAATGATATTCTTTTAATTGCCAAGTACACTAAAAGCCAATTTTCTCTGTCGCTAGCAAAGATTCATCAACTAACATAACTCTGAAGTCTGGATTTCCCTCAACTCCACTTACCTTCACTTTGTTTTTTTTTTTTTTTGGGGGGGGTACCGGGGATAGAACTCAGGACCTTGCACTTGCCAGGCAAACACTTATGCTGCTGAGCTATACCCCCGGCCCTACCTTCACTTTTAATTGTGGCTTACTTGCTAAGTTTTATGTCAGCAAAGATTTTTTACATGGTTACTCACCAATGAGACATCCATCACATTTTTCCAACGCATTCTGCTTGTGTTCTGATTCTTCAAATGATCCAGTTGGTTCAAAAACGTTGCTTTCATTATGGATATCCTGTCAATGGAGGAAGAGAATTTTTAGAACTAAAGAAAGCAAAACACTTCGAAACAAATACTTCAAAGATTGTTAACTTATTAATATAAGCATCACAACGTTCTAATGCAATTCTATAAAGGTTGAAACTCACTTCCTTTGAAGAAAAGAAAAGTGACCGCATGGAATGTTCTGAATCTCTTTCTTCTGGTGATAACAGAGGTTTCAGAGGAGAGCCTTGATCAACCTGAGGTGCAACAACACCTATACTGCATGTAACATCTTGTGGCTGCAGAGACCCATCAAAAATCTTCTGTGAATAAGTAATGAGGAACTCTACCACTCGTGCCTGATTTGAATATTCAGCAAGGGAGGAGATAGTGATGGGAGCTGTTGTGGGCCTTGGCTTAATAAGACTTGGTCCAAATATCACTCCCAAATTTTTGGCATTCATCTTGTTTTCTTCTGAATGATCTACTACCCTGCAAAGCAGAACATACAAAGCTGTACCAGATTTGTCTGTTAGAGCTCCTTAATCGTGGTTTACTGTGGATTGGGAAAAGTAAAAGAAAAATGGGCTACAAAAGTTTAGGAAAAGTATGTGAAGGGTTGTATTTGGGTAGTCTAGGAAAAGGTTACAATTATTCGACTAAAATATTTACCACACCCCAAACTGGCTTTTACAGTTTTGTTACTAGGATAAAGTTCAAGTAACAGAAGAACTACTGATGTTTTACTAGCAGAAAGAAAGGGGGGGGGAAAGAAAGAAAAAAAAACCCACCAAAAAACCCCCTAAAAACAGCTCCCATCTGAGTATATGGTATATCTCTCAGATCCTTATACTGGAAACTGAAATATCACTGTCAGTTTCACTCACTGACCATGGCTAGTTTCCAAACCAAGTTGCTTCTCCTAAAGGTCTCCTCGTTCAATAGACACTTCCACTCTCATGGCTTTACTTAAGCTCTGACAACCTTTTATTTTGATGACTATTCCAGGAGACCTAATTTGCAGCAAAAGTCTCCATTCAAACCCATTTTTCTTATTTCTGCCTCAAAGATTTAACAGGCAAATCTGGTTCAAATTTTTTAGTGGGTACAGAAACAAGATGATCAACTCATCTGCTAGGTATGTAAGATTTTATTATTATTCCTCTAGTTGGCTCAGTTCCTATTACTGCTTGTTATTTTGTAGCCTAACCAAGTTAACTGTATTTCTCAAATGCAAAACTATTCTCGTATGTCCTTGTCTGTCACCTTCCACATAGAATGTTCTTCTGCATAGTATTTGCCACCAAATCACTATTCAATTTTTAAATATGATTCTTTGATTTATTTCCACCCCCAATCTTCCCCTGCATGCTGTGTACAGCCGTTAGAACAAGAACGATGTGGCAGTGTGCTTGTATGCAGGAGTGTTCCTAAGACGATGAGTCTACAGATGGCAGAAATCTAGCCAGAAGCATAAAGGAGGTATCTGATGGAACAATGTTAGCTGCACGAACACATATTAAATGCCTCTCTTTCCCTAATACACAATAAAAAATGTAACATTTAAAAAAATACCTCAACATGTGAACGTACTTAACACTACTGCACTGTATATTTAAAAATGATTAAAACTGTAAATTAAACAAAACACTACCCACTAGTGAATGCTTGACGTATATAAGACTCTTACCGCTTAAGATGTACTATGAGGTAATGAAGACTGTTAAAATTTGAAGCTGGCAATTGTCTTAGGAGGTCCTTGCTTTTTAGAAGAATTCGGTTTATTTCTACACACATATTTGGATATTTTTTGTCCTCAGTACTATCTTTTTTTGTCTCTTGTTCTTCATTTACATGTTGAATCTCTTTTGCAAGGTCTATAAACTCCTTATACAATCGAAATAAAATAAATGGTTCTGGGAGCTAAAGAAATAAAATTACATTAGGAATATCATTTTGTCTATTTTTTCTCTTAACAGTCAACTACTCAGTTACTCAATGACTTAGCATGTCCCTTTAAATTAAAAAGATTTAAATTCAGTCTTTTATTGTACATGTGCTACAGGTGGGATCTATAAAGTAAATCTGAAATCATTGCCACAAATGATATTTATATTAAAAATAAGTTAACAGATGATCAGTAAAACTCTTAAATCTAAAGTTGCATGACTGAATTTAAAAAAACCCAAGAGAGATATATATCTTATACCTATTACACTTATGATTGCCCCAAAGTCAGCATCATCTTTCTCTGTTTTATTAAAATAAACACAGGATAATGAATGAAAGTCACATCAGTAAGAAAAAGCTGATAATGTGAATTTTGTTGGTATGAGGATGACAGAAAGAACAAAATGGTATAGAACCTCTGTGGTTTAGTTGGGCCAGATTAAAGATTAGCAGTAGATAATATGATCTACCAAAGAGACATTTTCAATATTTATCTGATTTTTAAACACAGCCTGACTAGTCATGAGTAGATCAGAAAACATCTCTCTTTAAACTAATAAATGCCCATGGCCATAATGAATTTCAATGTTTCCCCTGGTCTACAATGGAAAATACACTATACTTCTGGCTACCTGATGTTCTCTCTATATATATTATCTGTGGAAACATAGGTGCCACCTTGAGATCAATTTCTACCTCCACCATTTTGAGATCTGAAGGATGGCCTAATCTCTTTGAGTTTTAGGTTTCCACATGGTTAATAAGTGAAATGAAGGCTACTCTCCGATACTGTTGTAAGGCATGAACATAGCTTCTCACATGAAAGTCTTAGTCATACAATATTCCTGAGACAGAATGAGAGTGCACAGTACTGAACCCTATTCATATCTTCTCAACTGGCTAAAAAAATAAAGGATGACACATGATGAAATTTATATAGCCATTCAAAGGACCTCAACCTCCATTTCTCAATTGACGATTCTTTGCAAAATGTGATTAAAGAAATGTCAATACATTCCCTGCTAACACAGAAGATTCAAAAATTATTCTTAATTTTTTTCCCCACTGCAACCCCACTAAAATACAGTAGGCTTATAGCAAGTGGGAAAATAACAGAGTACACAAAAACAGCATTACATAAGCTGAGGAGATAAATAAGTGCTGATGCAGCAGTTATAAGAAAGTTGTGAAATCACCATGATTTATAGAATCCTAAGGAGACTCAAACTCTCAACACTGAAGTCCCTAACTTTGGGAAGTGGAGGGTAGATGACTGAGACATGGCTTCGCCCTCTAGATTCCTGTGTCTATTCTATACTACGGAGCAGCGATCTCTTCCCCAGAAGTGTGGAGATTTCTTCTTTGGGTAATACAATATAATATAATATAGGGGGTCTCTGGATAGGCAATACCAGACTGTCTGAAAATGGTGATTTGTGCACATGGACTGTGGAGATCTTACAGTCTTCTTATACTCCTGGCACCACATGTGTAAGCAAGGAAAGACTTGGGATCAGACCAGTCCAAGAGCAGGGATCTAGACATACATATACATCAGGTGCTTCCTAGTTTACCTAGAGCAGTCTACAATAAAACTAAGTTTCTAAAGTTTTCAAATGTTCAAGAGCTTTGAAAGAGACTGCAATTCCCAACTCTCATACTGAGCAAACAATCACAAAAAACAAATAAAAATGCATAGAAAAAATGATTTTAAAGTGTCTAAAACTAGGCTGTCAATATGGTAGCCACTAACTACTAGAAACCCAGCTGGTTCAAATTGAGATGTACTCTAAATGAAAAACACATATCAGATTCAAGGACTAAGCACTATTTTTTAAAAAATGAAATATATTACTTCATTATGAACTTTATGTTTATTTTTATTTATATGGCTACTAGAAAACTGAATGTCGTATGTAACATTATATTTTCACTGAACAGGCAGAGGAAAAAAAAACAGAGCATCCTTAAGTACACAGGATTTTACAGTCATAAAAAAAGAAACACTGCTGCAAAAGATAGAAAACCAAAGTTCTTAGCAATTAAAATATGATCTGAGAAATGACATAACTTACAGTAGTGGAAGAGCTGATGAAATCTCTTAGAAAGTGTGGAAAGACAGCAAAAACAAGAGCAAAGTTAAAGGAACTGGAAAAACCATAACAGGTTACCAAACAGAAAGTACAGAGCAGAGGGAGAAGAAATGTGTACCACAAAGTTACAAGAGCTAAAGGATTAACCAGATTTATAGAGATCATGGAGTACCCAAATGAAAACATATCCACATGAGGGTACATCATTGTGAAATTTTAGGATAACAATTCTAGGATAACAAAGAGAAAAAAAAGATTCTGTAAGCTTTAAGAGATAAAATAATAGGCCACATAAGAAGAATTAAGAATGAAATGTGAAGTACTCCAGGCTTCAAAGAGGAAAAAACCTCCACAAAAACAAACAAACAAACAAACAAACAAATGCCCTCAAAATTAAAAAAAAAAAAAAAGATAATTTCCAGCCTAGAATATAAGTTTCCACACTACACTATTCCATTTCCATCAAGAAAGTAGAATAAAGACATTTATAGATGAATACGCTTTCAAATAATTACTCCTAATTTCACCTTGCCCAAGGATAGACACAATCAAAACGGGAGAATAAATAAAAAATAAGAAACATATGAGTTGTTCACTCACAAAAGAAGAGGGCTTCGGTGTGCGGCACACACCTGCAATCCCAGTTACACAGCTTGTCAAGGAAACAAGATCACAAGTTTGAGGCTAGCTAAGAGATGCCTCTCAATCTGTAAGACTGAGAATGTAGCTCAGTGTGAGGCTCTGGGTTTAATCCCAATAATGCCCCTTACTGTCCCCTCCATAAAAACAAAAGAGAAAGAACAGAAGAGATCTCAGTATGACAGCTATTCATAATATTAGAAAGGATCTACACTGGAGCAGTACAATTCTAGAGATTAGTATGTTGAGAAATGTCAGGACTATTCCCTCTGCGATTATCTGTTCATTTCCCACCAAGGAGAGAATACCAGCAGGGCTTGGTCCAAATCTGTTTTGTGCTTAGTTCATGATACACTGAAGTTCCTATAACCACTCTGTAAACTGCTTCCTGAAGCCAGGAGGGTCACTTATTTCACCCCATCAATGGGTTTCCTTTGGACCTACTCCTGCAAACTGCAGGTATAATAGTGAGCACAAGAAAAGAGGATAGTTCACTCCCAACCATATTTCTGCTACACTTCTAGTACACCACTTATAATACTGCCTGATACCCTAAATGTGATAAACCTTCATGGCCTTTACCACTGAATTCTCAATAACTACTTTAAAATACCAGTGAAGGCAAACCCAGACTGATCCAATCACTATTATGCTTACTGAATTTTCATGTAACAGAGTGACTACTGGTCTTTCTTTAGTTTTCAAGCCAGTTTTTCAAAACTTAATTATACCAAAACTTAGTGTTATTTATTCCTTTATGTTCAGGAAAATGTTTAACACAGTTAAGAAAGATTTTTTTTTAAATTTTTATTTTAAAGAGAATAAAACAAACAAAATGAAACAGAACAAAGCAAATCAGAACAGAACAATTCAAGTAACACAGGACTTCAAAACAAGGCAACAGGAAATCAACAGTGGCTACCATAATGTCTCATTTTCTTTGAAATAGTTGTCTATATCTTTGCACACAGACTCAAACAGAAAAAATTGTATAAAAAGAATGAAAGCATTACAGGACTTCAAAACAAGACAACAAGAAATCAACGATGGCCACCAAGAAAGATTTCTTAAGTGGAGTTGGGAGGCTGGAACTTGGAAGAAGCATATGAAGTCTTGCATAATTTATAGGAGTATTCTATTTTCTTAGCTAGGTGAGGGAATGAGTTTTATTATTACTGTTCTTTAAACTGTACACATATTTTATACTCTTTTATCTGTACATTAATAGTTAGAAAGACATGTCATCTATGCCAATGAAAATATATGTGTAGGAAACAAAACACAAGCCATATTTTTGCTTTATATTTAATAGTATAATAAAACCTTTACCTGTCGAAGGTATAATTTTAAGACATCACAGATGTCATGTGAGCTAAATTCTGACATGTCAACAAGGTGCATTCCATTTTCCAAAGCTTGACACAGTTTTTCAGTTTTAATTTTGTTTCCACAAACACGATAAATTCCCTTAAATAGAAAAAGAAAAAAATTCTGCTTCAGTACAAATGGCTAAATGGAAGTATTAAACATATTTGGTGTATCTACTTCAACTTTTATTGGTATTTTAGAAAAAAACTAGTTAGGGCCAAATTAACATTTTCCAAATAAATCTGAATAAATTTAGTTATTACAAATTGAGAGTATTTCTTTCCTTTAAAGTCTCCTTTTCATTAGAAAAAAAAATTACTCAGGCATTTATATTTTAAAAATTTTAAGAGTTACACTGTACCTGTAAAGACAGGGCTCTATTTTCAATCTCTGAGGCACATATTTTGAGTACAAAAGGAATGCCATCTGGTTCCTTTCTTGCAACTTGTATAAATTCTGCTCCAAATATATGCATTTTCCCTGGAAGTTTCTGATGACCACAAGTAATAATTAAATTTTCCAAACACTTTCTATGACAAACAAGGAGACACTACAAGAGAATGATAGTTTAAAACTAGTTAGTTCACCTTAAAACTATTCATAACTAGGGAAAATATAGGTAGACCAGTAACAGCAAAAATCAATGTAAGAGATATAGCTAGCAGTGTCTGAAACACATTTAACAACAAAGTACAAAATTATACAGGATACACTACAATTTATTAAAAATATATTTGTAGTAGATCCTCATAAGTAAAACGGTAATAAAAAAATATAGCAAAAAAGGAAGAGGGCCAAGGTAATGGCAAAAAGATCTTACCTCTTCACATTCAACACCTTGGAATACTACAATGCCTTCACAATCCCTGCATTTAGTGGGGGATCTTAATTTGCGAAACTTGTGAGTTATGGCTGCCTTTGACATCAATGTTTTCTTAATCGTTCCAAGAGAATTGGGTCCTTACAACAGAAACGTTAGTATATAAGAATTGTAACGTGACGAAAAATTATACCATATTGTATTTTGATTAATCTGTATAGACACTATAATCATCCACATATAAATAAAAAAACCATTTTAAATTTCTAACACTGAAATAAACACCCAATTTATACATATCTTATAAAACACAGTTTTAACTAACATTTTAGCCATGAATAAAACCAAATCACTAAGATAACTCTAAGCTATCACAGCATGTTTCCAGAACCAGCAAAGTTCTACTCTTACTAAGATGCCCTTTATAAAGTTAAGAAGTATGTTCATAGGTGGCAATATATTTTTAAGAAGATTCTTTAAATGCTTCAAAGAAAAGTAGTGATGAGGCCAGTGTATAACCATTATTTGCATTAAGAACAAAGCTATTCTTAACTCATAAAGTTACAGGTAATACTTGCAGATTATATTTCAATATCATATTGGAGTTCAAATAGTCCATCAATGAACTATGCTAACTAGGAATATGGAGGTATCAAATGTATAAAACTAGTTTACATGAATCTAATTCAAGTCATTAAAGTAACTGATTTCACTTTCACATTTTTCAATATTTGCAACTTTCCTTATCTTTGAAAAGTACACTTGTCTTCTTTTGCTGGTTGGCTCTGTGCACTGTTTCTTTAGAAGGAGTTTTTTCAGAATTTCTGGTGCACTTGTAACAGTAAGCAACTGCTACTGTATTTAGAAAGAGTATTTATCTAGGCTGCTTTTATAACAACATGTCAATATATTTTAGAGCTAATAATTTTACTGCTTATTCTTACATCTGTATTGTAAATATCTGACTAATACATTATCACAATTCATTTGAACACAATAATAGGGATATGTTTAAATTATTGTAACTTTTTAAAATATACAGCAAAATAATGGGTCTTCAAAATTACACTGTTTTTCCAATAGCATGTAGTGCTACTCCTTTAGCTGGTCTAATGGGTGTTAATTCAGGTAAATACTATACCAGCTTCTGAAGGGGAAGGTGGCTCTCTCTCATCTAGATCATCTGCGGAAGACATAGTTCCACTGGATGGAGTTCGTGGAAGTTTTCGATGAAAGTCTCCTGAAAGAAAATTGTAATTCCATTACCTAACTATTCAATGTAGAATATTAAAAATAGGTAACAACATTTTTGGAATTATACAAATCACAGTATTTTATTAGCTTTTATGTAAACATTTGCTTCCATTCTCACACTGCAGTAACAAGGAATTCTGATATTCATTCCTAGAAAACGAAAGGAATTTAATCACATGAGACTTGTCCAAATAAATTTAAAGCTCAGGATCGTATTTCTAATGAAATCTTACAGTCAATTTCTGACCATATTAGAGATTGTAATCTCCACAAAGACATGCAGTATTATCTATTCATGTTTTATATCTAATGTCTGACAAAGTGGCTGGCACAATAGTAAAGTTGGTAATAAATAGTGAATTATTATAAATAAGCATATACAATACAATCAAAAGTCTCTTAAAATACATGAACATCTTTTAATCCTATAATAACAGCAATTGATGTACTAGGAAGATAGGAAATGGCTTTCTTTTTTCTTTTCTTTTCTTTCTTTTTTTTTTTGGGGGGGGGTACGGGGAATCAAATTCACAACCTTGCGCCTGCCAGGCAGGTACTTATGCCACTGAGCTAAATCCCCAGCCTAGACAGGAGATGGGAACCAAGAACAACAACACAGTGATCCCCAGTCGGGAGCTAAAACCACAGGACACAAGCTGTGTCAGCAAAGGGAACTGCTGCATGTATCAAAGTATGTTTGGAATCAGCCCAACTAGAAAAGAGGCTTATTTACTCTGCTGAAATCATAAACACATCGATATATAAGTAAGGACTCACTTTGACTCAAGACCTTAGTAGCTTGAGCCTTACAGTTAGTAACACTTTTCACAAATAGTTTTAAATGTTCTCCCCCAAAAGGATTTTTCTTTACAATGTGTTTAAAGGTGGTTACCTAGTTTTTGCTTTGAATGTGTTCCTAATAACAGAAATCAATAAGGTCACATGTTCCCTTTTAGTGCTATTTTAAATCAGCTACCTTTTATTATTGAGAAGAAATCTGCCTCCCTGTGAATCCTTTGATCACATTTTTCTCAAAGGAGCAAACAAGCACTCTTAACTCAAATTCCTTTTCAATTCTAGTATTTGTGGAAGACTGTCATGGTCTCAAGTTTCCTCTTTCCCAGGAGAAGCACTCCCCCAATCTCGCCCACTTATCATGTGATCCGGATTCCAAATTTCTGTATTCATCATGTGACACCCACAGGATCCTAAACAATTTAGGGCTCGTTTTAGAATCTGCATTAATTTTTGGTGCTAATTAGAACCACTCTGCTTTTATAAAGCTAACTACAAATACCTAGTTAAAAATTTATGCTCACATCTTCAAGGTATCCCTTGAATAGTATTAATGCTAAAGGAGATGACAAAGTGGCAAATGATAATCAGCCTACAAATTCCAGTGCTGCATGGAAAAAAATTTCTTCCTTTACTTTGGAATCTGATGGGTTAAAATTCTATGACATCTTCCAAGAGCCTAGGACAAGGGAACATAGCCAGAAAGAACAGGGACTGGCGTAGCATTTGGTAAAGGAATGAAGAAAGAATGTGGAAATGAGAATCACATGGGTTCAAATGCTACCTTCTGCTAGCTTATGGCAAGTTACCAGTTAACCTCTTTGAACCTACTAGGGTGGACTTCAAAACACTTACTCTGCCTGAGAATTTTGAGATAATTTATATCAGACTATCTTGAAATATGTTTACAAAATTTAATAATAGTAGGCACAGGAAATGGTATAATGCCATTTCTTCATTAGAGTAATTAAATACAAAGATACATAATACTATTTTGCTTCATAGAATAGAATAGTATTGAAAATAAAGGCAGTTACTTATATAGCAACATGAATCTCAAAATGGACGAGTACATACATGAATGAAGTCATAGAAAGTCTGCTAATGATAAAAATTCAGGATAATGATTTTATCAAGAAGGTATACATAGGGGCTTCTAATCAACTCATGATGTTCTTCTTCTTATGCTAGATGGTGACTATTTGAGAATTTGTTTCATTACTTTTCTTCAGACTATACATATACATGTATATTCTGGGTGGTTAAAAGCCCTCAAAAGAATTATTTTAGTCTTTCATTGAATTTTTACTATGAACTTAAATATTTATGTACCTGGACTTATAGATTCTGAATCCAGAGATCTAGATTCGCTGCTCCCTCCAGTACTCTCAGAATCACTGAACATCCCAAATGTCCATGATCTTATGAAAGAAGGACCTTTAAGAAAAAAATATTTAAAGTAAAATCTTGGTTACAGGTGGATTTCATAAGCTAAAATACTGGCATTAATAAAATGAGATAATTTCTCTAACAAAGACCAGTTACGGCCTTTAAGAGGCAAGGTGTTTACAACTGTGAATAAGACTCTTATCATTACAATCCACAAGGCCTGATTTTCTAATTCCAGAGCTCTAGTTTATTTAACAAGAGCACAACAGTAATCTGCTTTCATAGACCTGTGTTCACTTTCATGTGAAAACTACCTGTTATGTCTGTATTGTTAGAGCATCTGTCCTCTTCAATTTTACCACAACTGTCAGAAAGCCGTACAACATCCTCCAGAGAGTCAGCAGGTCTGTATGCAGATGTTAATTGTTTATTTACATTCCTAAGGAAAAACAAATACAGCTCATCACTAACAATCAGTGTAGTCCACATTTAGAAAAATTTGTTTACTAAATGAATTCACATCAATTTAAATATTAAGAACAAACTATATTACATGGCTTAGCTTCTTTTAGATGTGAATAAAACTTCTAAATTATTTGCATTTTTTACAGAGGAAACAGAAAGAAGTAGCAATAGTAGTCATTAATTCATCCTGTGGTTGAAACTGAGATCAGTGTCAAAATGGAAAGCTTTCCTCCAAGGGAACTGTATTTATTCCTTAAATGTACTAACAAACTACAAAATAATATAAAAATAATTATATTATGTATTCAATTAATAGAAAATACTAATTTAATTCTGCCAATGTTAGAAAAGATACCACCTTATACCAAACAAAAACTTAGCAAGTTTTTGAAATAACTTCATCTACGTATTAGTTCTCACCCATCAACTTTTTCTTCTTCAGCTGAATTTGTAGCCTTGACAAATTCACTGTATTCTTGTCCAGGATCATACAGTTTGGCATTATCACACAGAGACTGTAAACTGTTTGCAAGAGAGGCAACCTGCAGATGCTGCATCTGGAAGAGGTTAACTGTTACCTATGGTCATAGACAGAGAGAAAAAGCAGAAACAATTCAGGATATACAGAATGCTACGTACATGCATATGTTACTTTACTTCAGTGACCTCACCAATAAACAGGTCATACAAGAGAATCATATAGCAGTGAATACCAATATTGGCATGTTATGCTACCGAGTATTATTTATGAAAGAGCTAGACTGGAAATGAGCTTTACATTAATTAATTTGACATTCACAAAAACCTAGGCTTCAGTATGTGTGAACAAATAGTTCTTATTCATCTTTATATTCTCCTGAGGGTGATGTCTGAGGAAGAGGTAACAAATCATGTAAGTTATTTTCTATCACTGAAAAACACCATGAGTACTATATAATAATGTCAAACTATAGAGTACGTCCACGTATGCTTGTAGAAAGTATTTTCTTTCTTTTTTTTTCTGGAATTTTTTTTTTTTTTAAGAGAATAAAACCAAACGAAATAAAACAGAATAGTCAATCAAAACAAAACAATGAACATGGTACATGATTTCAAAAAAGATAAAAGGAAAGCAATAATGGCTACCATAATGCCTCCTGTCATCTTCAAAATAACTGCCCATACCAGCAGGCATAATAAAATCAAACAAAACAGTACAGAATAAAACCAATAAAAACAGAACAATGGAAACAATACAGGACTTCAAAACAATAGTAAAACAACAGTGGTTACCATAATGCCTCTTGTCATCTTCTAAGTAGTTGCCTGTATCATCAGACATAATACAATCAAACAAATCAAAATAGAATAAAATCACTCAAAACACAACAACAAAAGCAACACAGGGCTTCAAAACAAGGTAATAGGAAATCAATAATGGCTACCATAATGTATTTTGTTATCTTTGAAATAGCTGTCCATGCCATCAAGTATAATAAAATTAGACAAACCGAAACAGAATAAAACCAAACTAAACAGAACAATGAAAATAATATGGGATTTGAATCACGATAATAGATTAACAATGGCCGCTGCCTTCTCTTTTTAGACATTTCCTCCCCTGTGGACAGTATTTTCAACACTATAGGTCAGTGAAGTCCTCACTGACAGCTAACATTCAAACTGGGACTGGATGTGAGAAAAACCCAGTGTAAAAATTCAGGGAGAAGATAAATCCAAACAAAAAGAGGAGTATGTGGTACTTATTCTGCTCAAGAGGCAGATGAAAGGTCAATATGACTGAGGCACTCAACTGAAAGGAGAAGAACTTCCATGACAAGATAAGGCCAGAATGAGAAGCGGTCATCTAAACCAGGGTAAACAGTAGTTTGAAGTGAAGTATAATTGGAAGCCAGCAGAGAGTCTTAAGCAAAGCATATGATTTTTTTTTTTCTTTTTTTGAGACAGGGTCTTGCTATGTAGTGCAGGCTAGCCTTGAATTCACTGTGTAGCCCAGGCTGGCCTCAAATTCATGATGATCCTTCTGCCTCAGCCTCCTGAGGGTTGGGATTACAGGCATGTGTCACCACCTCCTGCTTGATCTGATTTATTTTTTAAAATGTCACTCTGGCTTTGGTATGGGCAATGTATTTAAGTGAAACAATACGATTGATGCCATATTCTGATTAGGTTAATGCTATTTCAAAGACTGGCATGTTTCTTCTTCATCTCTCTTGGTGTATCAGATGACAGGATGAACTGATTAGCCCCTGAGTCTTTTCCCTCAGGATAACTGATTCAGCATTAATAGCATTTGAAATGTATACCTTACTGGTATCCTAACTTCTTCAATGAATAAAGGAAATTCAGATTACATATGGTACAAAGTTCAGCAGCTGGCTATATCAGGATATTATCAGGCAATAGTAAACTGATCGTACTTGCTTGAACCATAAGGTAACTTGCATGAAGGGTGGCCTTGATCAAGTTATTCATAATTTCTCTATACCAGAGACTAAATTTAAAAAGTTACTATTCAAATGAATCACCTGTAAGGTTTTGTTCAAAGGCAGATTCTGATTACAAAAGTCTGGGATGAAATTCAAGATTCTGCCTTCCTTATAGGCTCCCAAAGTGATGGTAAGATGATTGGTCCAAAGATCAAATTTTGAAAGGAAAGACTCTAAACTCTTGTTTCTGCATAGTTCAATGAAACTAAAAATAATTATATTTATCTAACAGGTTTTCTGAGAATTAAAAGAGTTAATATAGACAAACAACTTAAACAATCTTAACTACCATTTAAGGTGAAGGGGTTTGTCAATGGTAAATGGTTAGTTAAATGGTTACTAAAGGTAAATTTAAATCATAGCATTTTATATTCTTTTGTTTTATAATTATGTAAAATAATAATGTATTAATCAAAATTTGGCAAATGAATGACACCAATCTTAAATACTCAAAATACCCAAAAGCCTTCTGATTCAGAAAGAGAAATCTCTGTCCTGTCTTCTGCTGAATTCGCTTAGAAACCCCATGTAAAATGCACAAATCAACTATATCAGGATTCTGAAAAGTAAACGATAGCAGGGAGACTGTAGAAATAAACTACAATTGAAGGTATGTTTCCTTGCCCACAACTCCCATATTTTCTAGCCTATATGCAGCTCTTGCTCAAAGGTAGCTTAATTCCACCTGGTGTGAACTGTGTATGGACAGAAAGAACTGCTTCAAAAGAGGTTCTCTATGTTCCAAGGGACCAAAAGGAACCGGGGCAGGAGATGTGAGTGAACACAGGAAACCCATCTTCCTTGGTATGCTTGTTTCCTCTCTCACCCCAGTCACCAAGCAAGGCCAAATGCCTATGACACAATTCTGTGGCAGTAGCAGTGATGGCAGGTATCTAAAGCTCTGAAGGGAATCCTCCTTTATGACCAGGTCAATTGTGTCCCAAAAACAAGGAATTTGAAATTCCTAGTTTTTTTTCTTTTTATCTTCCCTTCACTTATTACCAATGCCCCCGCCTCTTTGGAGAACAGCAGGGGAGGCAGGTGCGCCCCAGTTACCAGCCACTGGGCAGGAGGGAGGTCACACAGGAGTTGAGCCGTGAACCCAATTTGAGCAAATACTGCTAAAACCTTCTTTAGAAGTCAATGTTCACTATAGACTATAAACAGGATCTAGTCACAAAAAGTAGTAATATCTAGGATATCATACAAAATTACTTGCCACACAAAGAACCAGGAAAATCTCTACAAGAGAAAGGACAATAAACAGCCACCAAAACTTAGATGATTCAGATATCAGGGTTATCAGATGATAATCCTAATGCAGCTATGACAACAATGTCAAACAGTAAGGGCACGCAATCTTTAAACATAGCAAGACAGAGTTCCAGGAGAACAATCTAAAAAAAAAAACAAAACAGAAACAAAAGGAAATTTTGCTACAAAAAAAATAAATATACTGAAGGACTATATAGAAAAATGGAGATGTCAAAAGAAGAACATTAGTGATCAGAAGACAGAATAGGACAATACACATGTCCCTCAACTAACCATGCAGCTACATCTCAATGAAGTCATTCTATGTCAAAAATGTATTTACTACCCTGATAAGCCCACTAAAAAGTAAAAAAAAAGAATCTTAAATCAAACCATCCTAAGTTGGAGACTATTTGTATAAACAACCAAGAGAAGAAAGACTGAAAAAAAAGAGAAAGGATCATCCATATTTTGAGAGAATAAAACAAGGTCTAACATTTGAGTCATCTACAGGCACAGAAGAAAGTGTTACAAAAATTTTTTTTAAAAAAACAACAGCTAAACACTTCTCAAATTTTGCAGGATTTAAACTTGTAGATTCACAAAGCAGGGGAAAAAAAGGAGACAGCAAAATCACTGCTAAGATACATACTAGCCAAACTGCTAAAAAGTAAACACAAAGAAAAAAAGAAAGAGAAAGAGAGAGAGAGAGAGAGAGAGAGAGAGACAGAGAGACAGAGAGAGAGAGGGGGGGGGAGGGAGGGAAACGAAACCTTGAAAGTAGCCAAAGAAAAGCAACTAATATCACCTAAGGTGATAATGATTCAAATGACTAGGGACTTTTCATGATAAACAATGTAAGCCAGGAGGCAATGGAACAGCATTTTTAAAGAAATGAGAAAATAAAAACAAAATTGAATTCTGCATCTAGAATTCTATATGCAGTGAAAATGTACTTCAGGATTGAGGATGAAATAGCATTCTCAAGTGCAGGACACTGAAGAGAGTTTGTTTCCAGCAATCTGGTTATAAAACAAATGGCAAATGAAGTTCTATTTACAAAATGAAAATGTTACCAGACAGACAAAAGATGGAACTTCAGGAATGAAAGAAAAAAGAACAGAAATGGAAAATTTCGGGTAAATATAATAGGCTACTCTTTCTCCTCTTATCTTCTTTATAATATGTATGACTTTTAATGGCAAAATTTTTAAGATGGTCTAGTGGTTTTCAGTGTATATATAAAAAGCCTGTATCAACCACAACCATAGCAGGTAAAGACACTTAAATGGTTTCTACATTCTACTTGAAGTTGTGAGATAGTAGTTCTCAGAACCTGTGAAAAAACAAATACAGTATCCCTTGCAGTCTATTTGGGATTAGTTCAAGGACCCAGCTCAGATTTCCAAATTGCTGATATTCAAGTTCCTTATCTAAAATGGCACAGTAGTTACATACAACCTACATATACGCTCCTGTATACTTAACTAATTTCCAGAGTTACAATACCTAATACAATGCAAATACTGTTGTTATACAGTGTTGTTTAGGAAACAATGACAGATAAAAGACTTTACATGTTCAACACAGATGCAGTTTTTTCAATCAGCTATTACCTGAACCCATGGATATGAAATTCATCTCTACAAAGGGTCAACTATTACGTGTGTATGGCAATTCCTAGTGTAATCAATTAAAAAATATACAGATAATTAAAAACTCAGTACATAAAATAAATTAAAATGTAGATAAGCACTTTAGAGAAATTAAAATATGATTTTTTTTTTTTTGGTCAGTACCAGGGATCAAACAATCTCGTGCCTGCCAAGCAGGCGCTGAAGTCACCTCGCCAAACTCCTGGCCCTATTTTTTTTTTTTGAGGCAGGGTCGCACTATGTAGCTCAGGCTGGTCTTGCTCACATTGTAGCCCAAGCTGGCCTTGAACTCACAGCGCTCCACCTACCTCAGCCTCTCGAGTGCTGGAATTAAAGGAATGCGCCACCATGTCTGGCTTAAAATATACTTCTGATACATACAGATTATATTCAATCAAATAACAAACAGATAAACTCTAATTCTAGAAAATTATCAACTCCACCAAATAAGGCAGTAAAAGAAAAATAGATAAAAGAAAACAAGGTATAAACAGAAAAGAAACAGTAGAGTTTTTGGCTATACAGTGACATTAATAGTAGAGTGTTTGGCTAAACACTTCACTTGAAGGACAGACTGTCAAAATAAACTTTTACACTTGATCTTAGCCAAAAGGCTGAGAAGAGATCAAACTAAACTTTTTAAAGTCAAGACTAAGTTAGGTGTAATGGCACCATTTAAAGGCTGAGGCAGGAGGATCATCCCAAGTTTGAGGACATTCTGGGCTACAGAGTGAGTTCAAGGCCAGTGTGAATTACATAGTGAAACTCTCACAAAAAAAAAGTCAAAACTCAAGTATATGCTATCTACAAGCTATATAAGAAAACTGCCCTAAATGTAATGACAAAGTTAAAAATAAAGAATGGGAAAAAAGATATACCATTCTCAAAACAAAACAAATAGCCATATCAATATTACATAAACTAAAAAGCAGGGATATTTACTTGGATAGAGACATAAGGATAAAGAATCAATTTACCAAGATCATGTAACAATCTGTTAATGTGAAAGCAACTAACAACAGAGTTCAAAATACATAAAGCAAAACCTGATGGAAATAAAAATACAAAATACGCTGGAAATTTCAAAACTCCTTTACGAATAATTGACAGGCATAGTTATAAGTAGTCAAGAATATACAAGAAATAAATTACATGATAACCCAACAATTATACAACATTCTAGCCAACAATAGAATATTCAAGTACACACATGGAACATTCATAATTGATAATTGCAAAGAAACAGTTTCTAGTTTCATTGATTTTTCTTTTTATTTTTTTCAATTTTGTTAACTTTTGCTTTTTTACTTTGTGTTTCTGATTCAATCCTGGTCAAAAAACAAACCAGAACAAACTTAAAGAGAACTGAAATCACACAAAATACTCCCACAGTAATGGAGCTAAACTAGAAACCAGCATCATGAAACTACCTTGAGAAATTAAACAACAAATTTCTACATTATCCATAGGTCAAAGATGAAATTTCAAGGGAAATTATTTTGAACTAAACAAAATTCAGAATTTGTGGGATGCACGTTATGCTTAAAGCATTAACTAATAGTATCAGAAAAGCAAGAAAGTATCAATAAACAAAGCAGGCTTCTACCTTTAAGAAGTGTTAAAAAAACATAAACCCAAAACAAGCAGAAATATCAATAAAACAAAAAGAAAAATCAAGATCAATAAAATTTTCTAACTTCTCACCAGAGTAATGAGAGGAAGGAAGAGAGGAAGGGAAGGGGGGATACACAAAATATCAGCATCAGAAGTAATACTAGTAAACTGGACCCAGAAATATATAAAAGAGACAATGCATTAAAATTAAGAAGGGCTTATCACAGGAATGTGATTAGCACTCAGATATCAATATAATTCATTCTGTTAACAGGCTAAATAAGATAAACTACATTATCACATCAAATAATGTAGAAAACCATTTGATAAAATCCAACAGTTACTCATGATAAAAATTACAGCAAACCAAGAAGAAATGAAATTCCTTAACCACATAAAACGGACCTTTAAAGATACAGTTATCATATTTAATGATGAAAGACTAAATTCCTTTTTTCTAAGATGAAGAAAGGGTAAGGATGTTTTTTCTCACCATTCCTATTCTGTGTTGTGCTGGGAGCACCATAGCACAAAGACGAAAAGGAAAGGAAAGCAAAGGAGAAAGGAAGGGAGGGAATACAGATTGGAAGGGAATATAGAAACTGTCACTATTTGAGGATAACATGATTTTCTATGTAGAAAGCTCTAAGGAATCTACAAAAGACCCTAAAACAAGATAGTGAGTGAGTTTAGTAAGGTTGCAAGACACAAGATCAAGATATAAAAATTAACTATTTTTAAATATTACTGAACTGGAATTTAAAATTAAATCTACTTGTCTACAAACAATTTGTGTGTCTGTATATATAGATCATTCACAATAGCCTTCAAAATAAACACATGTAGATTTAAATTTAGTAAAATTTTTGGGAGATTTGTATGTTAAGAACTATAAAATGCTAATTAAAAAAAAAGACCTACATAGAGACATAGAAAAAAACCTTTATATAGTTAAAATACTACATACAGAATCAATTCTCAGGGCCAGGGATTTAGTTCAGCAGCATAAGTGCCTGCCTGGCAAGCATGAGGTCATGAGTTCGATCCCCAGTACCAAAAAAAAAAAAAAAAAAAGAATCAATTCTCCAGTCTCATCTAAGATTTAATATAATTCTAGTTAAAGTGTTAACAAATTTTTTTTTAAACATAGACAAGCTGATTCTAACTTTTTTGTGTGTGTTGAAGAATCTAAAATGCTCAAACAATTCTGAAAAAGGACGAAGTTGAAAAGACTCACATTACCAGATTTTTATGGCTTGCCATAAAGCAACAAAATCTAGACAATGGAATTTAGGCAAAAGGATAAACAAATTAATAGAATGTAGTAGAGAATTCAGAAATAGCACAAATATGGTCAACAGATTTTTTACAAAGATGCAAAAGCAATTAATGGAAATGGCATAGTGTTTTCAATTAATGGAATTGGAACAAGTGATCATCTATAGAAACAATCATTTTTACTTTCTATAGTTTATGATATTTTGATATCTTAAAAAGAATGCTAACTAGAAAGACTACCCACTTTAAGTTAGCCAATTCTTAAGACATATCCAAGGGTATCTTTCATATGCAAATCAACTAGTTCCAAGTCTATAGTCCCAGCCTATTCCATATCTAACTTGTACCAAGTCAATTATTTCTACTTCCCTATAACATCCCCGGAGTACGCAACAAGCAGTTGGAAACCATTCCTATGTCCCAAAGTCCACCAGAATCATTCAAAATAGCCAATCCTAAACTGTTTCCTCTCCTACTTTGCTTTTTTTGAAAAACTTCAATGAAGATTCCAGACTCTCACTTTTTCTGCAGTCAAATCTGGTATTTTCCTTTGTGCCCTTGTGTGGTATGACATTTTCCCTTCTCTCAGGCAACATAAGCAATAATTTCTCTCAGTGGCACTGACTTCTCTATTTTGGTACTCAGATTTGTCCATAAATCACAATCTTGTAAGTATAATTTTAACATAACAGCTATATGCTAAAAATGAACCCCAATACCTTACACCTTACAGAAAAATTAACTCAAAATGTGATCATATATCTAAATGTGAAAGTACAAAATTTTTAGAAAACTTTGTGACCTTCGATCATATGTAACATCAAAAATGAAACCCATAAAAGAATAAACCTATAATAAACTAGAGTTTATCAAAAGTAAAACCTTTTGATCCCTGAAAGACACTGCTAAAAATATAAAAAGAAAAGTTTTGGAATGGGAGAAAATATGTATGCAGGCCCAACAATAAAAAACAACTCAAAAATAAAAAATATAGCAGCCAAAATACAGATTATCAATCAGCCCTTGAAAAGATGATCAATTTTCATTAGTCAATTCTGGAAACACAAAATAAAACCAAAACTAGAAACCACTACACATTTATTGAACAGCTGAAATCTAAAAACAAGTGACAAAGGTCAAGGACAGAGAATAACTGGAATTCTTGTACACTGCTGATGACAGTTGCACTAGAAAATGTTAGCATTTTCTTAAGTCAAACATGCATTTAGGATACCAACCAGTAATCCTGCTCTGAAGTATTTATTCTAAAACATGAAAACTTAGGTTTGACGAAAACCTACAAATAAATATTATTGCAGTTCTATTCATTACTACCTCAAACTGGAAACAACACAAATGTCCAAAGGTAAAAGGATAAATATGTGATAGTGATATAATGGATTACTATTCACCCATACAGAAAAATGAACTACTGAAACGTGTAATATTGGAAAATATCAAAGGCATTAGGTTGTGGAAAAAAAGTGTCTCAAAAGCTAACATACTATATGATTTCATTTATATGATACTATGGAAATGACCAAACTAATAAGATAAAGAATGTATCAGTACTTGCTGGGGGGTAGGGGAAATAAGAGTTTGACTGCAAAGAGGTAGCATAAAATAATGTTTTTCAAGTGAAGGAACTGTTCTGAATCTTGATTGTGGCAGAGGTTTCACAAATTTGTGGATGTTTTAAAACTTGTGAAGTGTACACCAAGATTTTTTATATTTGAATTCTTTGAAAAAAGTTTTACGAAGATAAATGAAAACACAAGTGGGCAGAATGCTTTGTCTTCAAAAAAAATCATTGAGTTCAATTTAGTTTTCAGTTTTTCAAATTTCGAAGAATTAATTTCACAGCACTGATAGAAGTTCCAGGGGTCAAATCAATTTTATCAACCAAGGCAAGAAAAACAATGGCTTAGAAGCAATTTAAAATTCTCACACTTCAATTCTGCCTAAACGAATCATTAATCTAAAAGACATGCAAGGGACACAGATCAAAAAATAAACTATGAATCACTACTAAAAACCGAAAGTTAATTTTCTAACATGATCTATTAGAATTTACATCTCATCAGAGTTGTTACTCATCAGGTATCCCTTTCCCTCCTACAGACAGTAAGTCTATTTTTTTATTCTTTTTTTTTTCTGGGTTTTTAAAACAGGGTTTAGCTTTGTAGTGCAAGCTGGCTTTGAACTCTCTGTGTAGTCCAGGTTGGCCTTGAACTCACAGTGATCCTTCTGCCTCAGCAATTACAGGTGTGTGTTACAACACCTGAATATTGTTTTCCTTCTTGCTTTCAAAATACTAAGGAAATTACTTACAGCTTTAAGGGTAAGATCACACTGGAAAACAAGTGTACGAAGTTGTGTTAAAATTTCTCTTTTGGTATTTTCTAGATCATTTCGCCTTTCTTCAACATTTGTTACACAAATTTTGTAGAGTTCATTTGCTTCTTCTACCTTTAAGGAATACAGATAAACATTCAACACTGATTGTTAGAATTCACATTTTAAAAACAAATACTTATTGTAACTAAGCTGAAATAACTGGAAAGTCTCCACTTATGAAAACAGCAATTATCTACATTGAATAGAGTATTTCTAATGATAATAAATAGCAATCTCTTTTGAAGGGCACTTTAATAGACAATCAAGTATAATTTACACTTATTTTATTATTTATCTATAAATGTTCAGTTCTACTTAAAATAGCACTTTCCACTTATTAAAGAATTCAGTAAATTATGTTTCATAGATAATACAAAGCCTTAGCCCATGCTTGCTAGCACACACATAGCACACCAGCCAGAGAAGTAAAGTTTCTGAATAATCAAGTACAAATATTAAATTACTGCCCTCTGTAAGATGCTTTTTTCACAAACAAAACCCCAAACTCCTAAACTGCTGAGAGCAGTGGTTCTTGAAGTGTGGCTCCCTCCCAGAAGCAGTAGCTCCAGCACAAACCTTGGAATGTGTTGGGAGATGGAAGGCATCTGGCCCCGTCCCATCCCACTGAATCAGAACCTCATTCTTCTGGGGATCCAGATACATGGGGGAAGTGTGAGAACCAAACCCTTAACTTTCAAGTAACAAAACACATTACTTTCTGAAGAGCCTCCTCTTCCAATCTTCGTTTTTTTTCTAGTTGCTTGTTGATATTTTTTACTAATCCACTACCGGAACACATATGCTCTTCCTCTGCACGAAACATGGAAGATTTTGCTTTTTCGTACTCATCTTGACGTTGCATGCATAACAATTTTGCCTTTTTAAGAGCAGCTTCTGTTTCAAGCTACACAGAAAATATTAAACACAAAATATGAAAGTCTGTAGTACAAGTTTCTTTAGCATATTCAAGAAGATGGATAAAATAATATTTTAGAAAACTACACAGTAAAGTAGGCAGTTGCACACAAAAGATAATTTTAGACGTCCACAAATAGGTACATGATGCTCCATTATAATACTAACCATTTTACTTTGTTCCTGTTTCCAAAGTTCTTTTATTTCTTTCCTTTGTTTTTCCATTTCATTTTTTCTCCCAAGTAGAGGCTGTCAAGGGTATTTTTTAAAAAGAAAGAAAAGAACTGTTTATGGTATACTGCTGTAAAATATGTGTGTACTATACACACAGATTAATTTTTACCTGCACAAACTTGTTGGCTTGGAGAGCTGCAATTGTTTGTTGTAAAAGGTGACTGCTCTCTATGTCATTAAGAAGAGCACTGGTAAATAGAGACTGTAGTGGCATAAACTCCTAGAATTCAAAATTGAAAAATAAATGTTACGATACAAAAATGACGAGTTATAAATGTGACAAAATGAGAAAAATACTGAAAAGTTAATTATAATTACAGACCAGTTAGCAAATTTAGTAGCCATCAAGATACTTTGCATAGAATCGTGAATTTCCTAGTTGTTTTCCATAGTGAACAACTGTTTAGATTTAAATAATTTTTTCAATAAAAGGATCAGAAAATAACAGACATTTTTTGCTATATTAACTGAGAGTTCTTGATTTTATAAAGCACTATTTGGGAGCTAATTTGAGTGGTCTCACTTTTTTATCAAATTCTAGAAATTCACAGAGCACTTACTTGTAGTCCAATATTAGCTCTCGTTGCCTCTGCCAACTTTACAATATTTCTAGTGGACTCCAATTCTGAAAAGATTGAAAAGATGTGAGAAGGCAAAATTAACTTATTTTTCCCATCTGCACTCTAAAGTTATTTGTAATTCAAAATGATCATAGTATAAACTAATATGCACTGTGATGCAATGCACTCATTCTTAATCATATGTGCTCATCAGAATCAACCTGGAAAAGTATTCAAAAATACTTTGCCTAGACCTTGCCTCTGTAAGGAATGGAACCTAGGCCTATACATATCTCTGTAAATTTATTTAGGTGATTCTGATTAGAATTCCCTATGAAAAACGGTGCAGTAGAAAGAACACAAGCTTTGGGACATTCTATTTTCTTCCAGATATGCTATAATACCTTAAGAAAATCTGCTATATGACCTTAGGAAAATCAGTTGTCTCAGTTACAAAATGGAGGTAACAATGCTTTTCTTCTTCTCAGTGGTTTGCGGGATTAACTGAGATGATGGATATGACAACATTTTTTAAATTACAAAATAGGGTAATATTAACTATCAAAATGTTTCTTTTATCATACCACTGCTTATACATTCTTTGGTGCTTTTATGTCCTTTTACTATATTAACTCACTGTATTAAAGGCTGACTTCTATTTTGTCTTTTTGTGCATAGGTCTAGTGGTTGACCTACAGTAAAATATTCATTAACTGTATCTAGTATAAGGAAATCTCTTTCTGTTTCAAGAGAAAGTGAATGATTTATTACAATGAAATAATTACTAACTTGGAATCATAATTCTCAGTCTGTAGAAAATGAATCAAGAACAATTTAGTTTTTATACTCCAGAGTTAATCAGATGCTCAAAAGAACAACTTACCCAAATTAAGCTTCTTTTCAACCCATGACACTATGTTCTTGGTATATTTTGACCATGTTTTAGCATATGACAAAGCCAGTTCTACAGAATCAGTGTTCTTTAACAACACATTGTCTAGTTCGATAGGAGAAAAATTTCCTGAAAATAAAAATGTCAGTGCAGTATATGTTAAATACTATCACACAGTAATTTGAAACAAAAAAGTACTGAGGTCCCTAGATGTTTTCCAATGAAAACTGGTTTTCAAAAATTTAAGTGACAAGTACATAATGAAAGGATTTAAACATGAAATTGTTTCAAATTAGAACGTAATTTAACCTTAATGTGTATCTATTATTCAAGTTACAAGCCCTATATAATTCTTGAATCAGTCTATATTATGACATTATCTACCTACTCTAGTGGGGTTCCCCCTTAAAACTGTCTATATTTTGCATTTAAAATGAATAGAGTAGATTACTAGGCAAGAAGAGACTAATCTAAAACATTTTTGAAAGAAACTGCAAAACGTTTGACAAACATTACCTTTTTCATTGGGTGAGTCCATTGAGTCCACAGAAATGTTTTCAAAAGACTTACAACATGGAAGAGAACAAATTTAAGATTAGAGAGTAGAAGCCAAACCTCTGCTTCAGAAATTTTTCACCTTAATTTGTTACTCTGCTAAAGAATCTCAAGCATTTAAAACTCAGAGGGCCTGAGAAGTTTGTTTAATTACCAAAATACTATAGAAGAATTACATGGCTTTTTATCACTGTAGCTCACAAGATCCCAAAATGAACGGCTACTCTATATAGCTACTAGCTATACGTTAACTACTTAAACATTTAAAAAGTGGCCAGTATGACTACAAAGTGAGTTTTAAATTTAATTATCAATTAATTTAAGTATAAAATGTACATGTGACCAGTGGATAGAGGACCTTATTATGTGGTGCTAGAAAACTTTACCTACAACATTTGTTAGATCTTAAATTTGATTTGCATGGTTGGACAATATGTAGTATGCAACAATTCAATACAAAAGCAATCAAAGAGATCTAGGTCTGAAGCCTAGCTCTATTATTAACTGTATGATATTAAACTACATGTGTAAGCTCATCTAACTTTAGTTTGCCCTTCTGTGAAAGGAGAATATTCATAAGTCTGTTTTAAGGATTAAAATAACTCAGGCTTAGCAAAGTGCAGGGTACAAAGTAAGTACTATTAAATAAAGTACAGCTATCATTTTTAAAGGATATTTTTAAGGCCTTTAATCAAATAAAGTAGTTTTGTAATTAGCATTATATCATCAGAAGCTTTTCAATTTCAATGTTTAGGGCAAATTAAAACCACCAAAAAGGAAAATAAGGTACCAAAAGAAAAAAAGAGGGAAAGTATTTTCTATTAAGAATCAGTATATTTGTGTACAATAGAGGAATATGAATAGAAAAATGATTTACAACTAAAATTTAAATTGTTCAGAATATTAGCAACAGTTTAAAAAGACAAAATTGAGGAAGAATCATAAATAATAATAAAATATTTAAAGATTTTTAAGTCTTCCTCATTCTCCTTCATTTCTCAAAGGGTAACTATAGAAACAGGTCTTTTTTTTTTTTTTTTTTGCAGTATTATATTGCATTTAACAAATACCTGAAGCAGTCATTCATATTTTTCACCATTTTAAGAAACAAGTCAAATTTTTATATTATCTTGACATAATATAAATTCATGACATTTCTGGGTATTTGCCAAAATCTTTTTTGGATCTGACATGTCCATGATGAAGTTTGTTTAAATATCTTGTATTCAGTGGGAAAAAAAAGAAGTCACTTGAAAATACTACTATTATAAATCTTTAAAGCAGTATCCTCCATACACTCCTCATGTTCTATTATTCCAAAGCAATTATTCTTCCAATTAGAAATCCCAATCCTGTGACATACTTATTTGGATGGTCTTAGGGACAATTAAGACCTACAGAGATGTTAACAAATGTTTCATGGTAACAAGCACAAATTGTAGGACATGAGAAAATTAACACTCTCTTTATTTTCTGCATGCTTTTCTAAGTTTCACTAGTGTTTAAGATCTATGGCAATGTCTGCAGGGGAAAATGGTTAAGAATTCTTTACTAAAATTTTGGATCTTAAAATATATGATTGATTACACAAAATGCTATGCAATTATTAAATGTGTTCTTTGAAAAATACAAAACATAACCATTGCTTTATTCCACAAAGCAATCACATTACCGTATTTAAAGTGAATCGGTCTACTTTCTCAGCACAAAATGGTAATTTGCCAATTTAAAAACTATCAAACTGTAGTGCTGAGATTAACGTTAAGAAACAACTAAAAAAAAAAATTTTTTTTTTTTTTTTTTTTTTGTGGCACCGGGGACCAAACTCACCACCTTGCGCCTGCCAGGCAGGCACTTAGGCCACTGAGCCAAACTCCCAGCCCCAGTTTTTTGAGACAGGGTCACACTATATAGTTCAGGCGGGCCTTGCGCTCACGTTGTAACCCAAACTGGCCTCGAACTCACAATGCTCCTTCTACTGAGTGCTGAGATTAAAGGCATGCACCAACACACCCGGCAACAACTGAAATATTAAAAGTATTAAAATCTTAGTAGTCACACAAACTTAGCCTACCTTATTTTCCCGAGAAACAGGCAGTCGTAATGATGAATCATTGCTTACATCTCCCATAAGGAAGTTTGTAAGGCTATCCAGGGAGGTTAAAAAAATAGATATAAAAAGACAACTCATTATACTTGTTACAAGCTTTAGATTCAATTTATCATCTAGAATAAGTTCTTTTAAGAAACTGAGGAAAAAACCCCTAGGAATCTATTCACATAAATCATAATTATAATCACTTACAAATGAATGTTGCTTTAAATATTTGGCCATAAAGACACTTGCAAATATAGTAATAAGGTAACACAACTTTTCCAAAGTTGTGATAATGTTTTAACAGGTAATACTTTATTTTATATATTTTATATAAAAAATACATCTATACAAATATACTATATACAAATATACTATATATATACATATATATACACACACAGAAACATATGTAATTGGATTATATAATATACTCTAATACATCTTAGGCCCATTTATTTAAATGACATTCCTTTACTTACATATTCCCAAAGGTAAATGCCAAAGTTTCAATGGAAGAGGATACTTCTCGGAACAGATCGTTTTTGTTTTCTTCATTAACTTCTGTAAAGTTCACAGCTACAGTGAAAGGTTGGTTATGATAAGTAAAGGGGAAAATATTTTAAAGAAGATTTATACAAAATAATTTAACCTTTTAAAAATTCACCATTGAAAGACTGAGATACCAGAAAGTCTAATATACAAAGTGGATAGAACTTTCAAATCCAACATTAAGAAAATCATACAAAAGAATCAGTTTGCATAAAAGTAGCTGGCATTCTAAACTGACTACTGTATGCATTATATAAGCTGACATATCTAAAAAACTAATGTGAAATCGGTCTCAGAGTCACAAGAGTCCAAGTTACAGCAGACCTCTATAAAAAGAGTGTTTTGTGCTATTTTTTCTTACTGATTTCTGGCTCATTGTTTATTTTGTTTTGTTTTTTACTGATACTGAGAATTGAATACAGGGCTTTCATACTGAGCTGCATCTTGTCTTTTTATTTTTTATTTTGAAGCAGGGTCTTGCTAAGTTGCCCAGTCTGGGTGTGACTTGTGAGTCTACTGCCTCAACCACCTAGTGTACTGGGATTACAGGCATCCACTACCATACCTGGCTTCTTCCTGGCATTTTAAAAAAATAGCTAAATACTCCATGGCTCACTGAGTTCAAATTGGGGTATATACTTACTATAAACTACCTGTAATTGAAACCATATGTACATCTGACATAGCATATCACATTTTAAAAAACCCATTCCCTTACAAAGTTTAAATTCCTATTTATCTACAGTCTTAGTACTTACAACAGGCTCTTAGGCTTTGTGGTCCATGTTAACTGACATATAGTTGCCTTTTATTTACAACAAAGATAGAGGGACAGGTTGCATCTTGTTAATGCAAACTGTGAAACAAAACTCAAAAAAAGGCATCTTAATTTCTTCTGGATGCACTCTTTTTAAAAGCCCAAAAACAACTGGTCAAAACAAAAATTGAAGGTGGAATTGGTCTTTTTTTAAAATCACTTTAAATGCCCTGATCACTTTTAGAATCTTTGCCAATAAAGGACAGGAAGAGAAGCCATTAGACATAAGCTATGTTCTGCTATACCAGTTGTTTTTAATTTTGGATAGAAATTTTTGAAAACAAAGCTGACTCCATCACTGAAGATTCAGATTTCAAATCTCTGTAGTAAAACATAGATATTTTTTCAAAATCTCTCCCAGTTGATTCTAATATGCAAATAGGGTTGGAAAGCAAGAACTTTTAGATAGAAATGAATTAAACCTCAAGCTTATAAACTCCATGAAATTAAAGCCAACACTTTACATTTATAAGCCTTCATAGATTTGGGGACTAAAGTTCATACTTGCCATTAGATTCGCTAGTACAAACCTCTAATAAATACCTCTAATACAAGCAAAAAGAAAAACTTAAGAGTCACTGTAAATACTTTAAAAAATATTCTTAGATTTCTGTTCTGTCCAAGAAGGAGAAACAGGTTATAGTACTTCTGCCTGAAACGACTAAAATCAAAAACAAAACTTGTACAAAATTTAAGAAACAATTTTCAAGACACTGGATTACCAGGCAACAAATGGCAGTAATTCCCGACAGATAAGAAATAAAACATAGTGAGCTTACAGATGTGCCAGGTTACTGCTTAACGTCAAACAAAGTAGATTTCCAAGCAAAAGACCACTGGGGATACAAAAAAAGTCAGTTCCTCAAGAGGATATAACAAGGCTATACATTTATGTACCTAACAAGCACAGCTTCAAAATACTCAAAGTAAAAACGGACAGAACTGCAACAAGAAAGAGAGATAGCCTGAAATTCGGTGATAGCTAGAAATTTCAATAACCCACTCAGTAAGAGAGAGAACACAGAAAATAAAGACAGGAAAGCTCTGAATAATACTATCAACCTTGACAAGACATGTATAGAACACTTTACTTGGTAACAGCAAAACATATGTTCTTTCCAAGTGAATATTTACTAATACTATGGGTCATTAACCAATTCTCAATGAGTTTAAAAGTATTCAAAGTAGGCAAGATAGAAATAAGTAACAGAAAGATTTCTGAAAAACTCCCAAATATTTGGAAACCAACACCTTGCTAAAAAACTCATGGGTCAAAGAAGGAAAAAGAAAAAAAATAGTATTTTGTTTAGAATGAAAACACATTACCAGAATTTGTGAAAGGGGTGGTGGGAAGTGCAGGTAAAGGGAGGAATTATAACAGGGCAAACATCTTGATGATGACATTCAAATATGTATATGTCAGAATTTATCAAATCGTATTCTTTAAATATGAACAGTTTACTGCATATCAATTATACCTCAGTTAAGCTGCTTTTAATTTTTGTTGGAAAGTACTTCAATTATGATATGTAACAATGCCATAAAAAATGTAAAGCTTAATCTTATTTCTTAACTTTAACCAGTTACATTTTAAAGAAAAAAACTTTATAACACTACCCAAAATTTCAGAATATTTCTTCCTGTAAGTATACTTTACGGCATTAAACATGATTAGGAGATTAAAAATAATAATAATTGTAAGTACTGAAAAGACAACTACTTGAACTATTTTCCTTTGTTGTTTTCATATCTACATAATGAGGTTGCAGCCACTTAATGAAAATTCCTATTACCGCTTCTACCTCCAATTTTGTCTCTATTTCTAATATTCCTTCTCCTTTTTGTTACTATTTAGTGCTTCAAAGAAAAGCTTGGCTCTTTTCAATAATTCCTCCCACATTCTCGAATATTCTCCAGAATGCTATACTATCATTATTCCTATCTCCAGCCTTCACTATCTTCCATTCAATTAACGTTTTTTTCTTAGAGGTACTCAATTCTTTTCTATGTGAAAAACATGTTTATTTTACCATATTTCTTCTGAAAGCTATGATTCAATGTAGTTTACTATTCTTAATCTTGAATTCACCAAGATTTGACTTTTTTACCCAGTTTAGTTATCAGGTGCTGGAAAACATTTTCCATGAAGGGTCAAGAAGTAAATAAACACTTTAGGGTTTTTAGGCCCTATGGTCTGTTGCAACTACTCAGCGCTGCTTAAAGAAGCCACAGGTGCTAACGTAAATGAATAACAATGATGGTACTTCAATAAAACTTTACTTACAAAAAACAGGGGCAGGCCAGATTTGGTCCACCAGTCTTAGACTGTTGACTCCTAAGAGGAGGAATTCGAAGCCAGTCTTCCTAGACTAAGTCCTGCACTAAATTTCATAACTTCTCTATGCAACTGTTCCCTCATTTATAAAACAGGGATACAAACCAACAGGTAACATTATACTCAATTGTCAAAAACTGAAAGCTTTCACTGTAAAACAAGGTAAGGATGTCCAATAGCACCACTTCTATTTAATATAGTTCTGGAAACATTAGCCAGAGCAATTAGACAAGAGAGAGAAATAAAAGGAATAAGGACAGGAAAGGAAGAGGTTAAATTATCATTATTCACAGATGACATGATATGTTACATAGAAGATCCCAAAAACTCCACCAAAAGACTTTTTTAGTAAGAAAATTCAGTAGCACAGCTGGACATAAAGTCAACACTCAAAAACCAATAGCAATCCTGTATACAAACAACAAACTTACTGAGACAGAAATTAGGGAAACAACACTTTTCACAATAGTGTCGAAAAAAATGAAATACTTAGGAATCGATCTAACAAAGGATATAAAAAATCTATACATTGAAAATTCCAGTACTCTGAAAGGAGACTGAAGAGGATATCAGAAAATAAAAGATAAACCATGCTCATGGGTAGAAGAACCAACACTGAAAAAAATGGCCATACTTCCAAAACTGTTATTTTAATGCAGTCCTGATCAAAACAGGTTTAGCATACCTCGCAGATCTAGAGAAAACATTCCTAAAATTCATTTGGAAACAGAAGAGACCTAGAATAGCAAAAGCAATCCTGGGCCAACAAAAGCAAGGCAGGAGGCATCACAATCCCTGACTTGAAATTATACTTCAAAGCTACTATGATAAAGTCAGCACGGTACTGGTAAAAAAATACCTGAGGATCACTGGAATAGATTAGAAGACGCAGATACAACCACAAACACACTCAGCCACCTTATCTTTGACAAAGGGGCCAAACATGTTCACTGGAAGAAATAAGTGGTGCTGGAAAAACTGGCTTTCCATATGCCAAAGACTGAAACTAGACCCATTATCTACCATCATGCAAAAAGCCAAAATGGATCAAAGTTAAATATTGAAACAGAAACACTAAATCTATGCAAGAAAAAGTAGATAGAAATCTTGAAGACACAGGTGTAAGCAGAGAGTTTATGAACAAAACCCAAACTGCACAAGAAGTACTTCAAAGAATAACTGGGATCTCATCTTATTAAAAAGTTTTAGCATGTCAAAAGAAATCAGCAACAGAGTGAAAAGAAAACCCACAGAGGGGGAAAAATTCTTAGCCAACTTTCCCTCACACAAAGGACTTCTACCTAGAAGGTACAAAAAACTGAAAAAAATCAGGCCTCCCAAATTCAAATATCCACTCCAAAAATGGGCATCTGATATAAATACATACTTCTCAGATGAAGAAATACAAATGGCAAATAAATATATAAACAAATGTTCAACATCACTGATCTTTCGAAAAATGCAAATTAAAACAACACTGAGATTCCATCTCACCCCAGAAAGAATGGCTATCATCAAGAAATCAACCAATAACAAATGCTGGCAAGGCTGTGGAAAAAAGGAACTCTCCTCCACTGTTAGTGGGAGTGTAGACTGGTACAACCACTGTGGCAATCAGTATGGAGTTTCCTCAAAACACGGATTGGAAGACTCATTCAACCCAGCTAGTCCCCTTTGGGTTATTTTCCCGTAAGAATTAAAAGCATCATACCACAGCGATATATGTGCACCCATGTTTATGGCAGCATAATTTGTAATAGCTAAATCTTGGAAACAACCCAAATGCCCATCAACTGCAGAACAGATAAAAAAGATGTGGTATTTTTATACAATGGAGTACTACTGAGCTATACAGGATAAATTCGAGGGTTTTACAGGTAAATGGATGCAACTTGAGACCATAGTCATAAGGGAAATAAATCAAACTCGGGTAAACATTGTATTATCTCCCTCATGTAAGAAATTTAAATAATAAATAAGATCCAAAATGTGTAATAGATGTGAAAGGGGAAGAAACTGCTCAAAAGGAAAAAACAACTGGAATGGGGGAAAGGAGAAAAGAAGGGGAAAGAAAAACATACACATATACAAGATTGCTAACATAAAGATACTACTAATTTCTATTAGTTCATTGAAAAGAATGGTTTGTGCCTATATTGTTTGATTAACTTTGTATGCCTATGTCTTGAAATGTGAGCAATTACTCTGAAAATAACAATTCATAATATATTAACTATTGTTATAATTTCCTATTATTTTATTTTGAAATTCTGTATCATTGTTTTTATTGGGTTTTTTATTTTAAAAAATCAGGGATAATTATGTATTTTAAATCACTATGAAAATTAAATGTAAATGGGACAATCTTCAATATCTACTAGCTAGAGAGAAAATCTTCAATACATATTAGCTATTATTTTCATACTATTGAACAACACTGTCAATAATATCTTCCTATTTGTCAAAAATGGAGTCTTTTCCCCTTAGTTTTTCATAATTTTACAACTTAATAGATGGTCAGCCTAGGACAAACCTCCTTCTGTGCTCCAGATTCTTCATTTGCAAAATGAGAGTTGATATGAAGAAATGATATGAAAAGTTGTGAATATTACATGTGATAATCCATGTAAACAGTCTAATGGTGTACAGTAAATCAATCCTGAATGTCAACTAAAATTACTGCAAATATTAACCACTTCCTTCCATTTTTAATATATTCTGCTCTCTTAGAAGCAATGTGTTATTATAATGGGAAGAAATAAAGCTATGGAGTTTCAGACATGAATTCAACTATTTCTGTATTAGTCCAGATACATTAGCTAACTTCAATTTCTTCATAGTAAACTTACACATTACTGAGGAGAGCTGAGAAAACAAATGTAAAGGATATAGAATACAGTGCTTGATATTCAACAGACTTGAGTCCCTTCCAAAGTTCTGTACCTGTCTGTAGACAATCTGTATGTTATGATTTTTCCCACTCAGCCTATAGACTCATCTTGCTTTCTTCTACATTATTTCAACACAACTTCACTTACTTTCATACCTTTAAGGTAATAAATCCCTAAACCACTTGTCAAGTTGAAACTCCTTGGGCACCAGCCCACATTTCCAACAGGTTTTTCTTGACATGTTTCTTGCACTATTACCCACCCGCTCTCTTTCATTCACTGCTGAACTTTCAAAATGGTTCTGAAGTATAAGATATAAGTAATATAAGTAAAAATTCAACAATTGATTATAAAAGTGACATCTTCAATCAGCTGAGAAAAGATGAATTATTGATAAATTAAGTATATACCTGTATTTCTTATAATGTATAAATATTTAAATTTAATAAATAATACCTGATATCTGAAAACATCAGTAAAAAAATCTGGAAAAATTCCATGATCTCACAGCAGGGAAGACTAACACCTAAAACCTAGAAACCATACCTCTCTCCCCACCAAAAAAGACTGACACATTTAAATGCAAAAATAAGATACATCAAAAGAAAAAAATGGTAAAGAAAATATATAATTTATATCAAAGAGTAAGGGTTAATTTTACTTATGCAAAGAGAATTTCTACAAATTTATACTAAGAAGAAACCAACCACCAAGAGAAAAATAAATAAAGGATCAATTCACACAAAAGGTTGTACAAGTCAGCATAAACCTGTAATTCCAGAAATCTTGGAGGCTGAAATAGGAAAATAATGAGTTCAGGTCCAATGTGAGAAACTGAGCCATTTAGCAAGACCCTGTCTCAAAATTTTAAAAAGGGGCCAGGAATGTAGTTCAGCACAAAGACCCTAGGTTTAATTCCAAGTACATAAACGAATAAGCAAGCAAGATATATAAATGGCTCTAAAACAATTAAACAGCTTAATGGTGTTCCATTGCATTCAAAATAAGGGAAATGCAAATCAAATAAATCTACACTGACATACCAATTTTTGGTGACCACCTAGATAACAAAGCTGGTAACCAGCGCTTTGGGGAAGATAATCAGTCTCTTCAGCTTTGCTATGGAAGGGTAGAACCTCTATAGAGGACTTAAAACAATTTCATAAAATATAAGCACACAGTCACTGATCCAGCAATTGCCCACCTAAGACTCTGCATGACTGTTTATTGAAGCATCATTCATAATGGAAAAAAAAGTGAAAACAATGCAAACACGTATCAGTAATGAACTGGTTAAATAAACTGTATATTGACGGACTACCATGTAGTTTTAGAAAAATATAACAAATTAGTAACAACAAAAGAATAGGGAAATCCTTTATGTGCAGACAAATGAGCAAAAAGCAGAACACTATCATCTGTATAAAAAGCAGGCTAAAAGAGAATATTTGTACTTGCATGTATATATCTGGAAAAACACAAGAAAACAGTAATAGCTGCTGTTAGTTCTCTAGGGAAAAGAACGGGTAGCTAAGGGTCTGAGGTAGGAAAAAAATTTCACTGTAGAATACCCTCTTACAATATTTTCATTTTAAATTGCATGAACAAGCTACGTATGAAAAATTAAGTTTGCAGAACAGAAAGAAAACATGAGGCTTCTAGAATCTTGGAAATATAATTAGGCTTATTTTTCTATTTTTTTCCAGTTTATAAATATAGGGAAAATACAGTCTGAAGACCTATAAAAAGTTTTTTCCTTTTATATTACAAATAAAATTAACCTAAAGAAATGAAAATATAAATGGGTACATCGTAAATTACTGAATTTTGAAGAGGTCTTTATCTGCTTCAAAAATAGCCTGTATCTCTCCTACCATATTACAAAGATTTGTCAGACTGGACTTCCTGCTTGGAAACATGAGGAGACACAGGAAATACAAATCACTACTAGAATGAATGAGGAATAGCTAAGGACTTTTCTTCTAAAGTTATTACAAGGTAAATTCCACATTTGAAATAAAGGGCAATTAAAGATTTCAATTTTTGGCCAGGCATGGTGGCACATGCCTGTAATCCCAGCACTGCGAAGGCTGAGGCAGAAGGATCACCGCGAGACAGACAGAGGCCAGCCTGGGGGACAAAGTGAGCTCAAGGTCAGCCTAAACTGCACAGTGAAACCCTGCCTCAAAAAGACCAAATAAATAAATAAACAAAATTTTTTTTTAAATTCACTTTTTTTTCCTTATGAAGTAGAAAGACTTCATGTATTCAAATCTGTGTTAACACAAGATTATACATCTCTGATTCTAAAGTCACTCTGCATTATATTTTCTTTCTTTCTCTCTTCCCTCCCTCCCTTTCCTTCTTTCTATAGTTTGGTAAATACAAAAAATGCATTTTATCAGTAAGTCTTACAAAACAAATCAACTGTTCATGTCAACTGCTGCTTTGTAAAACTGTAATCATGGGGTTACATTAAATGATGTAAATATTCACTATATTCCTTTGGCATTCTGATCCTACCATACAACAGTTTTCCTTAAAGTTTCTTTCTTTTTTTTTTTTTGAGGAACCGGGGATCGAACTCACAACCTCGCGCCTGACAGACAGGCGCTTAAGTCATTGAGCCAAACTCCCAGCCCTGGTTTTTTGAGGCAGGGTCACACTATGTAGCTCAGGTTGGCCTTGTGCTCGCCTTGTAGCCCAGGCCGGCCTCGAACTCACAACGCTCCACCTACCTCAGCCTCCCGAGTGCTGGGATTAAAGGCATGCGCCACCACGCCCGGCTAAAGTTTCTAAAATAAAGATGTTTTAGGGTTTTTTGGGGTTTTTTTGCAAAGAATGAAATATGTGAAGCACTTAGATGATTTGGCATAGACACTCAAAAATGGTTTCCATCTATCCCTTGCCTTTCCAGGTTTTGAAAAGTAAACTGCCATAAAGTAAAATAGTTAAATAAACTCTGATTTGACACTATTTTGCAGGTCACTGAGTATTTTTCATTTGCAACACTAACATATTTTTGGAGGGCTTCCACAGTTATAGTGGGGACAGGGAAGGTGGTTTTATTTAAAAATACACAAACTTAACCCAAAGAACACTTTTAAGTTTTCTAATCTCATACAATCTTACTGGTACAGAGTAAGTTTCCCAACAACAAAGTAATCTTTCCCTTTAAAATTTCAAACAACACAAAAGTAAATAGTAACGCTGACCCCAAGGGTAAAGACAGTCATTGTGGGAAAGTCAAAAGACTGCTTTACCTCCAAGATAAAAAGATCTTCAAGGCAGCTGACAGACCACTCTCTTCGAGTCTGTTTCTGGAATGTGGATACCAACCACACTGGTGTACTCCTTCCCCAGGACATCCTGACTGCACACAATAGCCACTGACAACAATTGAACTAGGTGGCTATTTCCAAGCATGGAAATTTTACTATCTATAGACACAAATTTCCCTATCTAAGTAATGTTAAATGGCACTTATAAACAATCTATTTAAAAACAAATGTGGTTATTAGGCACATTTTTAAAAAGTCACAAACAGAAGCTACCTCTATTTCCCATTTAGAATCACCTACAGTACATGTTTTTTCTACTACACTAAATAGAGAAAAAGAAAACCATGCAACCAGGATAACTCTGTATCGTGTGTGTGTGTAAGCATATGAACAATTTTATTGGCTATGTTTTTATTTTCTCTTCCTGCCTCACTCATTGACACTTGCCATTTGGTCTCTCCAAATAGAATGTGGCCACCAACTGTTTTGCTTCACATGTAGTAGATGGCCCCCTAAAGCCTCATGTACTCATGGGTGGGGTTTTTGAGAGGTGACTGGATCATGGGGCCACTGATGCATTTACAGCTAACTCTGTTTGAGAAGTGAAGCCTGGTTGGAGGAGGTGGTCACTGTGGGCATAGCCATCTCTTCCCTTCTCCCTTGATGCCCCTCTCTGCTTCTTGCTGCCAATCAAGCCCTTCTGTTAGTGCTGCTCTGACTTGGAGCCAGCCAACTATATCTACAAATTGTAGGTCAAAACAAACCACTTCTTAATTAATTTTGGGTGTTGGGTATTGTGTTTCAGCAATGAGAAAGTAACTGAGATATCAATCTTATTATGTTCTTCATATCCAGAATTCTTGTTCAGTGGCCTATGTGGCAGCATCAATTCTGCCACTACTCCAGCCCATTAATGCTGTTACCTGACCTTTGAAACTGAGTACAGGTAACCCTTCTCCCCAAAGAAATCTTCTTTTCTTCAATTAACCTCAGATGGGCTGTGTACTGTGTTTCCTTGGAGCCTGTGTACACCTCACAGAACTGGTTGTGACTTTGTCTTTCACCAATGTTACCCTTAGGTCACTTTTTATGGTTCCATTACTTGAATCTACATTTTAATATCAGTGGCATTTTATACTTGATGATCACTTCTTAAAAACCCTGCACTTTTAAAATTCTGTAACATTTTTCTTCAGATCATCTCCCTACCTACTAAATGTTTCTTCCAGTTCATCTTTCTCTGCCTCTGAGTCTTCTATCTACCCTGCACACTCTGAATTAATGCCACCCCCTTCTATTACCACCTATACATCAATAATTCACAAACCTTCACCTTCAAATTCATATCTCTCTATAGTCCCTAATGTTCATCCTGTCTTATATTTTGTCAAGTTGACATCTATCTCCTCTATATGACAACCAACACTGCACTAGTGCTACACCCCAGTTTCTGGCTTTAGATTAAGCCGTCAGTCCTTACCAAGACCATTATTTCTAACCACCTCCTAATTGGTCTAAATACTCTCTTCACTCCTTCTTATAATAATCTTTCTCATATTTTGCACACCAGAATACTAATTTCAACAATTTTGAGTGGAAAGTCATTCCAGGGGATTATGTCTAATTCTTGATTCAGTTTAAGTACATACATGCATTTTCCCATATATAACATGTACAATTTTAATTTCATTTTCAGATCTTAAAACAAATATTTTTCTCCACTTGGTTGTACAAATTGGAGATACTACAAATGGCTATTTTCTAACACCAACATAAAAAAGACTCCTGTACACTAATCTCTCAAACGTGCATGAATTTGTTCGCAGAACTAAAATTTTAAACATCCATTGTTTGGTTTAAGTTCCTGTTTTTACAGTGTTCGCAGCCAAATAAAAGTTTAATTTTTAAGCTTTATTTGTGACTTAGCGGAAATATTTAAACATCAAAGTATATATACACGTAACCCTTTGCTGATCCACATTATGTAAGTGCCATGACGGGACATGGTTACAGAGTCACCATGGATCAAAATGTACCACTTGAACCTTTTCTATCCACAGCAACCTGCTTTTACTATATCTTCCTTACCTTTCACTTTTGCAGTAAGTACTTCTGCAGCATTTTGTAGATCAACAGAATTGAGGTTCTGATGCTTATTCATTACAAATTTTAAAACACGGAGAAGTTCCTCTAGACGTATATGAATGACTTCTTTAAAACAATCTTAAAAAGGAAAAAAAATTTAAATGTGTCTCTAAAGCAAAATTCTGGAAATCTAACCTACAAAAGATATGAAGCATATTTCAAAAAGAAAGCACTGGTTCCACAATTTTTGCCTACTACACATTCAATTCTATTTTTACTACTGTTAATTGTATACAATTGATATAGCCCTCAGAAAATTCTTAGTCATTTTAATCCATTAAGGATTTCAAAGGCTCTCTCAAGTGTGGTTAATTTACTGTTGCACTCTCTTTTTCATTTTTATCCAGATTCCCTGTAAGGAAACTATATAAGGTGTTTTCTGTCTTACAGCTATTACTATCACATACTTTAACACATTCCCACTGGTTTAAACCACCATTGTGTGGCTTGCACCACTGGTGGCAGAAAGTGGTACAGTCACGCATGGGACAGTCATGTATGTACCAATAATGGTTCAAGCCACCTAGTAGTGAGACATTCAAATTATGCTCCCTGCGGGTAGTGTGTTAATGCATGGTAACAAAGTTAAAAGCCCTAGACAGTCTGATAATATTAACCAATATTTTTAAAAACACATGTTAATTTTCTACATCAGAATTATTTGCATTATCAGTTATTGGAAGCCAGTAACTCACAGGAATATACACAAAGACTATCATTTCATCTTTTTTTTAAAAACTGTGATATTGATTATGACAAAATATACAGATCTTTAATACATTTTTGTACTTCTTAGAAAAACAATTAGTTGCCAATGATGAAAAGCTAATGGATCATCAAAAAATTCCAGATGCCTGCCTCATCCTGAAAAAGACTGGTTATACCAAATCTATCTTTCTCCTTGGCCCCAGCAGCTGAACCAAAACAATGCTGCCCTCTTAGATGTGCATTTTTCCCAGGACTCACTAGCCTAACCCCAGTCTACTCCACTCATTTATACCTCCCCTGCTCAGAGGGATGCAAATAAGAGCTTTACAAGCCCTGTACATAAGGTAACCATATAACTCACCATTGAAACTAAAGAAGCCCTTACAAAGTGATAATGAAGTTGTTCCAAATCAACATACTGAGTTATTTAGTAACACATTTTAGAAAGACGTAAAATTGCACTACAAATAATTCTAATTTGTATGATTAAATTCATATCTGAAGCCCATAAATCAACAGAAACAAGATTACTAAAAAAAAATGTTAATCACAAAGATTCATAAACTTTCATATATATTTCGGCAAAGGGTCAACTACTAGGACATCCATATATCCTGATAATCACTTCATACGTAACAAGCCCTGAATTATTTGTGTCTTAAGTGGTATAATAAGAAGTTCCATTTTTACTTTTTTTAGACAGGGTCTCACTTTGCATTTCAAGGTGTCCCTGAATTGACCAGGCTGGCCTTCAATTCAGGGCAATCTACCTGACTCAGCTGCCCAAGTGCTGTGATTACAGATGTGTGCCACTACGCCCAATCTTTAGCAAATGATCTTTTTTCCCTAAGTCCTTAAACTCACCTTTATGAAGCAAAAACCTCTTAAATTAAAAATATAACTTTATAAAAAGTTTTAAGGAGTTTAAACAGATCACTCATTAACACTATTCCTGTTTGACTCCCCCAAACAAAACAAAACAAAAACAAACAAACAAAACAGTAGCACAATGACTAAAGCAAGAAGTAACTAATATTGCCCAATATTGAAGAAAGGAAAGCAGCTTAGTTCAGTAGAAAGTCAACAGATTTAGATTAAGAAACCTGAGTTCCATTTCTTCATGTGCCACCTCCTTGAAATGAAATATATGAATATACGAATAGGAATATATGAAATTTTTGACTTCTCTGATCTCAGATTCATCATCAGTAAAAGAGAATTGATAAAAATATCTCTCCTGCCACTCTTACAAATTAAAATGTATCAAATACATTTAATAGAAATGAAACTGATTATGTAAGCTGTTCACACTAAATACCTTTCAAAACACTACCTCTATTGAGTAACAAACACAGTTATGTCCTACAATAGTTTGGTTAATGGCAAACATTAAGTTTAAACTTTATTTTACAAGCCAAGCCGGGCATAGTTGTGCATGCCTTTAATCCCAGCACTCGGGAAGCTGAGGTAGGAGGAGCATTGTGAGTTCAAGGCCAGCTTGGGCTACAATGCGAGTGCAAGGCCGGCTTGAGCTACATAGTGCGACCCTGCCTCAAAAAACTAGGGCCGGGAGTTTGGCTCAATGGCTTAGGCGGCTGACCAGCAGGTGCAAAGTTGTGAGTTCGATCCCTGGTGCCGTGAAAAAAAAAAAATTATTTTATATGTAAAATCTCAGTAAGTTACCTGGAAATAAAAGTCATTAAAGACATACTTTACAAAATGTGTATACCAATTAATTTAAGTTACAGTAGTTAACCCTACAACTAAATACAAGATAATTTTTAAGTGGTATAGTAGCCACTCTGTAATAGTATAAAGTTTAATTTATAGTACAAAGGTTTTATAAATGTGAATATAATGAAGTTCAACCAAATTTTTCACACTAAATTATATAGAACAGTAAAATAATATCCCAAAATTTGTTTATGTATTATCCTTATAATATGGTAATCTGAATTTTAATTTATCATTTCATCTATTTGTGCCATTTACTTTGTTTAATTCAGTTTATCAAATGAAACAGATTACCCAGCTCCACTTTTTGGTTCTCATGAATTAACACAATACCACAGTATTTACATTGCAAACATTTCATGGAAATACTTAAGTAAGTAAGTGGAAAAAACATGTTTTCCTTGATTTAAAAAAAACTGACAATTTTTAAATTTGTCTCATTAATACAGCTTAACCTCTAGGGCAGTGGTGGTAAACCGAGGGCACAGTGGGCTATTTGCATCACTGAAAGCTGTAGAAGGCTCACCATCACTGCTCTAGGGAAAGCAGTGAAAACAAGTCAGAAAAAAAATCACCAGAACTTATCGTCAGGAAATTTCTTTTCGTTTTCTTTTTTTGCTGTAATGGCTTTTGAATTTACAGGATAAAAGCGAGGCCTGAGGAACAGCAGCTTTCTTTAGCTACTGGTGGAATGAGGACTAGTAACAGCTAAAATTTTGAAACACTCTAAGAGCTTTATATATATGATCTCATTTAGTCCCCCCCCAACAAATCCAACAAAGTAAGTACTAACTACTATCTCCTAACTTGTAGAAACTGAGGCACAAAAAAGACAAATAGCTTGCCCAGTGTTAACAAGTAGCAGAATGAGGATTCCACCTCAGGTATTCGGGCTCTAAAATCTGTGTTCTTAATCATTATGACATATTGCCACATGGATAAAGAGCTTATAAGTAAATGATAGTTACTCTGCAATGAGTGATTTAACAGGCTTTTAGCTCCCAATGAATATGCTAGTTGCTACCAAAAATGTTGTTAAATTATGTAAACCATTCTGGGCAAGCAGAGATATCCTCCACCACCTTAAGAACTGATATGGGTTTATTAAATAAATTACCTGAGTTTTATACAGCTCATTCTTCAAAGATTCACAGCACACCTTCTATTTACTAAGATATTCACATTAACTTCTCTTAAGTGATATTCATTAAAAGTCACTTCTAAAGAGATTTCCTTCTAGAAGACAGAGCAGGACACATCTGGGGCTAGCAATTTACATGTTTCTAATATCTCACAAAAGTTCTGGCATACTGTGAAGCTAAAATTACGAATTATCAATGGCAAAATAAACACTCACTGAAATTTGTCTGAAAAAAAAAAAACTACAAATCTATATTTAACCTGGAAAAAAAAAAGAGTTAATTTACAAGACAGGATAACACAGGACTTCAAACAAAAGTGCAAATTTATACAGTACTGAGGACCATGTAACAATTATGTAATAGTACTTTCACTTATCTCCAAATGTTTAATAAAACTTGTGTTAGAAAGTTAACATACCTAGTCTGACTAGTTCTGTAAAATCTAGGATCTAGACTTAATCAGAAGCTATCACTTAAGAGATCAGAATTGTTTTTTAAAAATAATAAATGCCCAAGTTAGAAGGCATTTTTAAAAATTAGAGAAATTAGCTCATTTTTCTGAAACTGGTGATAAACTTTGTCTTTCATTCTAGTCTATGCAAAACCCACGCCCTACAAAAACAAACAAACAAAACCAAAAGTATTAGTCACAATGGTAAATTTTCATTAAAATCCACTATAAAATAGTATTATGTATCAAAAAGACAAAACTGCAAGAAAGACTGTTGACATATCCATGAGCTGAGTTGTAGAAAAATCAAAATATTTTGCACTATTCCTACTAGACTAATTTAAAAGCCTGCACTTTTCAAATTCCAAGATTTCAAGCTTCCTTCAATGATATTCTGCCTGAGAATGGAGAGGACATATTTTAAATTATTGTATAAGCAAGAAGAACATTAACAAATCTGTTATGTAGAATTCAGAACACACTATTCCTTGGAGAAGAGGACCATAAACCTGAATTAGTACTTAGACACCACATATATTAATCTATGGTGTTATAATTAGACATGAAGTGCATGTGTATCTTCAGTGTTTTAATGTAAGATCCAAAATTTACCACTGTAATTATTCTATCAAGACAGTGATCTTGAAAGTCAAATTCCACATCAGCTACTTGTGTACAGTACTTATATATGACTACAGGGTAACCTCACCATGGACAGAAGTGAAAAGAGAATCACTAAACTCTGAATGCTGTGCTCTCTCAGTCCTCCAATCTCTCCACTTTGACTCATAAATTAAAAATTTTTTTTAAAAAGACACATATCTTAACCCTACTGGAGGTACAAAGCTCTTTGACAGACACTGACTTTTTCTATTTAGTTTCACAACACTGACTGTAATGTGTGCTTCATGATTCCACTTGAAAAAATATCATAAACATCACATTTAAGCTAGCTATCATAAAACACAGACACACACATACGTGCCCTAGATTCTGGGCTGGGGGGGATGGAATACCTGTAATGTATATTACATAATGTTAAAAACAATCTTCTTTAGCTTCAAACTGTCGATATTCAGAAAAACATACATATTAAATCCCAATCAAATTTTGAATCACAAAACCAGTAAAATGGTGTGTCTTATTAATAAACAACTTACATTGCATTCCAAAGTTAGTAGCAAATGTAGGCCTACTACCTAGATGATACCTAAATAATGAATGATTCTCTTTCCAGAGCTTTTTCCACTATTCTTTACTACCAATTTAACCAAATTGTGTAATTTGGGTAGAAAATGAACTGCTGGCTCAAATCAAATAAGGAAGTAAAAGTTACACACTCCATAGCCAAATCAAGCAAAGGGCTTTCAAATGATCTCCAATTCCTATGTAACATTCTTACAGTTTTGCCTCAATAACAACTTCTGCTAAGTTTCCTTTAAGTACTATGTAAATACAAATATATATATATACAAGAATTCATCTAATAGTCTCAATAATGATAAAGAACAAATGTCTGTAATACTAGCACTATCCAACAAAAATTTCTGAAATGATGGATATTTCCTGTTTCTTCATCCTACAATATGGTAGCCATTAGCCTAAATGACCATGTGAAAGGTGACTACTTTAAAATTAGAATAGGCACATAAGTCTAATGGCTACCATACTGGACAGTGCAAGTCTAGATAATCACTATAGAAAACAGAATTAGCTAATAAAATAACGAAAACAGAGTGTTTTTACTCTGCACCTGCCATGTGAAGCAGCTACAATAGCATGGAAAGAATATACCGTTTTGTATTATCTCCTGGCTCCTTATGTACTGGCAAAAAGGCACTAACAAAAATCACATAATCTTAAGTTATATACACATCTCAAATATAAAACGTAGCTGCAAGTACCTGCTTTGGTGGGGACTGAGAATATAATTTCTTTATATGCACAAGGACTTGTAAAATGAAAAGCAACACATACAATTACATAGGCTGAGTATCCCGGTCCAAAATGTTTGGGGCCAGGTTGTTTCAGATTTTTGAGTTTTTCAGATTTTGAAATATTTCAGCTTTACCTGTCCAGCATCCTTAATCCTAAATTTAAAATCTGAAATGTGAAACTTTTTGATAACCACTACACTCAAAAGGTTTTGGGTTTTGAAGTTTTAAATAATGAATGTTCAACCTGTGTATCATTTCTGCAGCTAGTTTGGAAAAATGAAAACATAGCCACAAGTCAATCGCAAAGCTATTCATCTAAGTCTAGCCTCAACAGTATGATTGAACACCTCTGGCAAGAGTCAAGTGACTTTTCACATCATTGCCTCACTACAGCTAAAGTATACATATAAAAAATGATATTCTGATTAAATTAAATGGTCACTTAATTATATATACACAGTTTTTATTCTTAAAGGGTAACTTTTAGCTTTTTTATTTTTTAACAGCTAATAGATGCGAATTAAAAGAACAGATACCAAAAGTTGGCATCCTTTCTTTTAAGGAGCAAAAGACAAAGTATTGGCAAAGCCATTGAAGAAAAAAATTTCCTAAGGAAAATAAAAAACAAATAGAAATCTTGACTAAAACAATCTTATATTAATAAAAACTTAAACTGATACATTAAATAAAATCATGTTTACCTTAAACTGAGGTTAATGATTTACCAAGTAATGTATCATTTTAAATTTCACCTTAAAAATTAGTCCAGTAATGAAATGTACATCAAAAAGAATAAATTTTTCTGTATGTAAATTTTCAAATACTTTTTAAAACAGTCTGTTAAGAACAAATCTTTATCACAAAGCTATGCTTTTTTTTTTTCTTTTTTGGGGTGTGAACATGTGTATATGTTACTGGGGATTAAATCCAGGGTCCTTACACTGAGTTATATCCCCAGTCCTTTTAATTCTTTTTTTTAATAGGGCCTAAGCTTCTTAAATTGCCCAGATTGGGCTCAAACTTGTGATCCTCCTGACTTTAAGCCCCCAGGGTCTTCAGATTACAGGTGTGTGCCACCATACCCAGCTGATGATTCTTAAGATAGCATAAGAAATTTATTACCAAAACCTGGGTATTTAGTATACCTTTCCACAATAATAAGCTACCTTTACTGCCATTTAAACTTGCATAATTAGACTTCAAAATCAAGGTATTAAAATTAGCAGGAGTGGACCGACTTCTTCCCTAATAATATTTATATAGTTTCCAAAGAATGATATGTGATTGTTGTTTTAAGAAAAATTCAAATTTTGAGGGTTCACTTCTCAGTTATTTTGGGAATTTCTAATAGAAAATTATAGATAGGTGAGAAATAAACCATTTAGTACAAGCACAAGATGTAGTTTTAATTCTGTTTTTCAAAATGGATTTCAAAAAATAAAGATTTAATTTATCTTCATAGAAATATTTATTGAAATCTTACAAATTTCTATGAAGAAACAGGAGATCTCATTTAAATATCACTGGGAATATTCACTTTCTATATTCTCTAGATACACTATGACGAATATGCAAATAAATGGTTACTTATCACAAAAGAACAGGACCATCACTTAACTATTAATTACAACTGTCATTAAATTTGGATTTAAAGAGATACTAAAAGTTGAAAGACTTAGGAACTAAGATGAAGTAGGGCACATATGGTCCCTTCAGGAAGATCAAGTCCTATTTATCCATTTCTACAAAGAATAAGTTCTATGATTATTCCTTAATTCAATAAGAGATTACAGATAGCAAAACAGAATTAAATTTGATTATTGAGAAAAATTCATTCAAATGCAGTTATTAAATTGGCAAAGATATGGAAAGCTGGATTAAGCAAAAGGGTCAAAAATATAAGCAATAAACCTTAGTCTGCTTATTAAAGAACAATCGTACTGTGTTATCATTCATGAGAAGGTAAAATTCCAATGGTCTCAAATTATCCCGTGTAAAATGAACCTAACTGCTAGAAACCACAGACTGATTTAAAATTTTTTTACTCTTATCCCTTTCAAGCTTAGGAAAGTTTTATTACGCATTGTGTTATTGCTTGATTATAAATGGTTTATACTCTAAGCAGTAAACATCTGGGGGGAAAATGTCATAAAATAATGCAGAATATTCCTACTATTGTGTACACACTTATTTGTGGCTTGGCTGGTACTTAAAATTTTACACACTATTTGGTAAGAACACTAAGAGAAAACAGATGACAAACCTGAAAGAATAGCTTCTTTCAAATACAGTAACATATGGGAGAACTTCCTGATATCATTCACCAACTCCTTGATGTAATCCGGGTCAAAAATGGAGTTGGAACTTACAGACTTGAGCCCCATTTCAGAAGTTGTAATGTCAGTAGAGAGCTGGCCTGATGCCCCAACACGTTTTTTCTTTGGCTTTTTCTGTTTGTGAGCAATCATCCTCTCATTTAACAGTCAGAAAAACTGAAATCCTTAAGGGGCAAGAAACAAAACAAAAACAAAAACAAAAACAAAAACAAAAACAAAAAAAAAAAAAGGAGAGAGAGAAACACAAATACTACATCAGCCAGGGAGACATACTAGATTTTCACAAATAGCCCATAGCCCACCTTAGGATTCTATTTTTAGATTTTCAGAAATAAATGCATACATACATACCCACACACACTATACTACTGATAAAAGCAATTTCCCTTTTCTAAGTGTCAGTAATCCTCATAATTCTGCAATATTCAAATTACCATTCTCATTTCATAAGTGAGAGACCTGAGGTCTATATTTTAAAAATTTGTCACACTCTCAACTGATACATGATCAACTGGGAGTTAAACTTAGGTCTGCCTGGACATCAAAATCCAAGCTCTTAATAATTTCCTCTAATTCCTATCATATAGAAATTTTTAATTGTAAAAGTTGTCCTGAAACATCACAGAGTTGAAGGTTGTATTTTCCCTCAGTAATAGTATCTTCAAAAACAAAGGTTAAAACCAGGCATGATGGTGCATGTCTATAACCCAAGCACTCTAAGAGGCTGAGGCAGGAGTAAAAGTTGGAAACCAGCCAGGGTAATTTAGCAACTTGGCAAAACCCTACCTTGAAATTAAAAAAAAAAAAATAAATAAAAGGCTGGGGACATAGTTCAGTGCTCATTTATAAAATGGGGAAAACATCCTGTCAACACATCTACCTCAGAAGATTATTGTAAGATTTAAATGAGACAATATCATAGCAATGTCCATTCACCACATGAAAGAAGTTCAATTACATTTACTTTCCCACTAATCTGACTTATCCTGATTTGAATGACATTTTTGGTAATTTCAAGATGGTATAGAGTAAAGGCAATGTTTTGGTATATGAAAAATTTAGATTTGAAATCCTGGTTCTAATAATTTCCAGATGTGTGACCAATACAATTTACTTACAGACTTCTGTAAGGATCAAAAAGAATTGCAAAATTAAGATTTTTTTAATGTTTAAAACGCCTATTTCTGCCATCAGAATTTAACAGAATCTGTTTGTTCTTTCTTCACCTTACCTTTCCAGAATTAAAAGTCCTCACTTTACTTGTATTTCTTAAAATCAAAAAAGAAATGTCTAGAAGAATTAAATTAGCTCAAGCATTATCATTAAAAGGCTTTTCAGTTTGTCTTGAATATTCAGATACTTTCAAACTAAGGACTTCTGTGAATACCACAGTAGCAAGTTTTATTTAATAGTATCTTTCTCATATAAAAACTATTACTGGATCATTTACTGTGGTACCTTACCCAACTTCATATGTTTTTTATTGATTATAGTTCTCTAATCTGTCCCTTATTTTGTACTATTTCCACACTAGTGAATTACCATCACTTATTGTCTAAACAATTGCACTAATCATCCTTCCACATACATTTTGTCCCTTTACAAGTGCAATAAGCAAACTTTCAAGCAAAAACCCCATGATGTCATTTCTCTGCTTGAAATAATTCCAAAGGACCAGAGAAAAGATGTCAGGCTCCTTAAGGCTTAAGATGAAATCTGGTTCCTACCTGCTTCTATAATGTAATCTGGAGTCACACTCCTGCCACAAACACCTCCTTTTTATCCTTTTAATAGTCTTCGTTTACTGTAACCCACAGCATGAAATAATTGTACATCATGACCAAGATATACAATAAGTAATTTATGTGTGGTATGAGAAGACCTTCAGTCCTTTTTGAGATAAGGTCTTGCCAAATTGACCAGGATGGCCTCGAATTTGCTAGTCTCTTGCCTCAGGCTCCTGAAGTAGCTGGGATTATATGGCTGTGCCATTGCCACTGAACCCAACTGCTGGTTCATTTTTTAAAATGCAGGTTCCAACTCACTACAGTGGTTTTATATATAACGGTATAGCTTTAAAACACCAATTGTTCAGCTCAGGGTCCCATCTATATAAAGAGGTCGACTTCCCTGGACCACGCAATACTCCTTTGTTTAATCCACTCTGAGTTTACTCATATCAGCTCAACTTCCTCAAAGAAACCTCACTTCATGGACAAGTCCCACTGCTCCGTAACTACCACCACCGAACCACAACTGAATCTCAAAAGGTATTTTGCTTGTGTTGCTCTGAATTCTCAAAAGGAATTGTTTTAGGCTGCACATCAAACATCTAATACTGTTAATGTAAATGACAAAACTTTAATTTTTAAGTAGTTTTTCATTTTAACATTAAAAGAAAGAGGGCAAGTGGCTGTGGGCCACAAGCTGGATGTGCCTGCTGGCACCATATACTTTCATCATTGCATTTATCACAGTTCAAGTAAATGATTTGTGTCTTCTCATTTAGACTACAATCTTCAGGAAATCAGGACCATGTCTGTTTGCTAACCACGTGTTCTTTGTTCACTGCACAGAATATAAGAGGACCTAAGAGATGGAATAATGGAAAATGGAGAGGTGGAATTCAGAAGGAACAATGAATCTGCAGAAATACGTACCTATAAATTTATAGTTACAATAGATTTTTATAGAAACAAAAAATAGCTTGTTGTAGTATTTTTGAAGTGGTCACCAAGAAACTAAATAATAACAAATGCTGGTGAAACTGTGGAGGAAAAAGAGTCCCTTCTATATTGTTGATGAGAATGTAAACTAGTACAATCACTAAGGAAATCAGTATGAAGATTCCCTAAAAAATTTAAACTAGAAATTACATTCAACCCAGCTATTCCCCTTCTGGTTATCTTCCTGAAAGAGTTAAAGATATCATACTGCAATGATATATGCATATCCATGTTTACAACAGCACAATTCACAATAGCTAAACTGAGAAATCAGCCTATATGTTCATCAAGATAAATGGATAAAGAAAGTGTAGTATTTACACATAATGTAGTACAACTCTATCATAAAGAATGATGAACTTGAGTCACTTGTAAGAAAATGGATGCACCTTTAGACCATAACGTTAAGTGAAATAAATCAGACACACAAGCTTAAAACTCATATGGTTTCTCTTATATGAGAAACCAAAAGTATAAATAAATCAAAGAGCAAGACAAAAGATAAAACAATAGAAAATAGGGAGATAGATCTTTGGGAAATGGGGAGGGGACTGACAGAGGGAGAGGTTAGAAGGATGGGTAAGAGAAATAAAAAGAAATCAGATGCATTATGTACATGGACCAACCACCCACAATGAATATATTCATGATGTGCCACAAATATACTAAGAAAAATTCTTTAAATATTTTAAAGTGAAAATGTTTTTAAAAATCTATCTAAAATATTCTTTCCAAAAAAAAACAAATCGTATGAGGCTGAATGACAGCAAGATTACATAAAACTGAAATCAAAGTTGTATTTCTAGGTCTGGAGTGTAGCTCAGCAGTAGCATGCGGGTGGCCCTGGGGTCAAGCCCCAGCACCAAAAAAAAAGCTGTATTTCTATCAGTGTCTCCCCTGATTACATAAATAGGGAGCTGCAATACTTATTAGTTTTATTCAATGTCCTCTGAATAATTCAAATTTCTCAGAATGTAATTTCAATACTTAAACTAGTTTCGAACCTATTTAACATTAATCCTTATATGTGTAATTTCTAAAATGAATGTAGGACAATTTTTGAGCACTATTATGTTCAAATCTCCTTTTCCACCAACAGCTTTTAAATTTCTGAAACACTTTATAACTTATTTAAACAATGAATTTATTAAGTAAGGTGCCGAAGTGTTAAAGTTTGCTAGGCTAACAGTCTTCTCAATGATTTGTAAGAGGGCTTTTGACTGTTTTATCTGTCAGGGGAGGGAAGGGGGAGTCTAGAAAGGATTACAAACTAGTTATCATTATGATTACTGTGGTAATTTTCTATGCCTTTATCATTTTCATATTGTAAACTAAAAAAAAGAAACACTGCAGTTAAAATGTTTAGAATAACAAATGTAATGGAAGCTTTCATAACTGTACAAAGTTTGGAAAATATATACTATCCAAGATCACATACGCCCCTTGTCCATGTGCCAAAATGAATACTCTCCAGTTAAGTGGTAACATAAAATGTAGTTAATAACAGATTGCAAGTGGCAATTTAATTAAATTAGATACTAATGCATGGAAAGTACTCAGTAGTGTCTAGCTTATCATAAAAACTTAATAACTATTAGCCATTACTACTAGCATTATAACTGGGAAATTATTTTTAAAAAGCCCTGGCTTCACTACATTTGTAGACTGTGAGCAAAAAATATAAGACTGGAAACAATTTCAAAAACTCAACTGACTTCATGGAAGCCTACTAAAAGGCCTCTAAGTGAAGTTTGAACTGTGCAAACAGATCGTTGAACCAAATATTTGTGAAACTCTAATTCTTATAACATCTCCTCCAAATCCAAACCATTGAGATAAAAAAACATGTATTATCCATTTATCGAAGAATTCTATATCAAGTAGAAAACCACTACATAAAACTACTTTCTCTGTGTAGTCTATATTCTAAGTAATATGTACGATAGAAAAATGGACACAGGGCTGAGAGTTAGCTCAGCAGCAGCATGTGCCATGCCCTGGCTGGGGTCAGGGGAGAAAACAGAAAAGTATGCATAAACTTACTTCCTAGTCTCCCAAAAATGTAGCTTTTCCAAGACTTTTAGAGCCTGTGTGCCACGCACACACAATGCAAAATGTACATTATATAAATGTTTTTCATTTTAGGCACTGGGCTAACTGAAGTGTAAAACTGCCCCCAAATATCTGTACTTAATGGTTTCCATCTTACTATTTCCGATTTGGTAAAAACTGAAAGCTTCCAAAAGTAAAAAAAAAGAAAGAAAGAAAAGTTAAGGCTGAAAGTCTTTACTTATATTTTTAAGCACTGCCCAAAACAGAATGGAGATATGTCAGAAACTTTTATCAATAAAATGCAAACAATTTCTAAAGAAAGGCGTGCAACGCATACACTTCATTCCTGTACAGTGCGAATCCAGCACGCTTTAAAAAGAGGAAACTGCCCAGCCTCCCACGCCTCCAGAATGTCTCGCATTCCTGGCAGGCAGCACGCTCCTCTCTGGCCAGCCAAAAGTACTCAATGCCAAAAAGCACGTTCCCCATCCGGGACTTAAATACAGAGGGGAGGACAGAGCAACCAAAACAGACAGCTGAAGTTGATAGCAATAAGCGATAAAATCAAGGAAACAGACTATGAAAGGGGAAGGGGCGCTCCACTCCCACCTTTTCCAAATTAACATCCTGCCACCAGAAAAGGCTAGAAGGCAAAGTCCCTCCTGAGGAAGAGTTTAAAAAGATAAACACTGAGACACGAGGTCCATCCCTTGGACTCCGCCTCGAAATGCCTCAGACTTGCAACCACTAGTCCAATTAAATTTTTAAAAATTTTTTTGTTTGGTTACAATAATCAACCTCCAACACCGAATTGAGACAAACCACTGAGACCGAGAATCCCTCAAAGAAAACACACCTCCTGAACTCAAAAGACTGGTAGGAAAACACGACGAAAATCCTAAAACACCTCGATGAGGAAAGCCCAACTGGAGTGAGGTCGGTAGCGGGCTGGCGCGGGCAGGAGACGGCAGACAAGGGCGCCGGGCTGAGCCCTCAAGCTGCCGATTCCGACCGTCGGCTTCCCTGCGTGAGAGTAACCAAGGATCTGTCTTGACAATCAGAGTCAGAAGCTGGTAGAACAGACTGCGGTTAGTGGTACCGGCTACCTGTTCGCTGTTGCTACGATCAACATCTGCTCGCGGCCACCGCTCGCGCCTCCAACGCCTCAGCCCCCAGGGTCCGACCCCGCGCCACCCTTCCGCGGCGGGCGCGGGCGACCCCGACCCCCCGGAGCGAGCGCCGCCCCCCACACTCACCCGGACGCTCCATCCCGCGTCCAGGACGCGTACGCTCACGGCCGCCGCCGCCGCCGCCTCGGACTGCACGGCGCAGCCCCCATCCCCCAAGCACGGCCGCGGACGCCCGGCCGAAGCGCCGCCGCCCCAGCTGCTCCGGCCACCAGCTCGCCCGCAGCCCCGCCTCGACGCCCCGCCCCAGACCCGCCCCCTGGCGCCTAGCCCATTGGCCGGGGCTCCCGGGGCCGGGCCGGCTCCCCAGCAGGTGGGCGGCGGCGCGCACTCTCTCCCGCAGGCTCTGGCTGTAGGTGGCGCCCAGGCCTGACGCTATCGCAGGACCCTGCGGGACGGGTCGGTTGCAGCCTGGCAGCGGAGCGACTTAGGTAAAAGTCACCAATTACTGGATTTGGTTAACAGCCGTCCCAAACTTGCTTTGAAGTACTTCTTTGGACACCTTCATTCTCTCTCCAGGCCCCGCGTGGGGAAAACTGGAGGAGGGGGCTCCACACAGGTGACAGGTGAACCAGCGCCTTCCAGAAAAAGGCGCCGCCTGCAACCAGCCAACCACTCTGCCCGCTGGTGAGGCTAGTCATTTCCACATAGGCCTGTTTTCCTTCAAATGCACTCTCAAATGCACTTCAGAATGAGAAAAAAGACTAATAGTGAATGACTAAAGAAAGTAGCAGGGGCCCGCGAGCACCGGCGCTCCCGAATCACACTCCTCACCTAAGCAAGAAAGTCACTTATCTCAGCGCAGCAACAAGCTGAAAGAGTTCGGGGCGAATCTGGGGACTGTGCCAGTGACTGGGGCTGGGCAGACGGGGGACGCCCATGCCCGGAAGAAACAAGAAGAGACCCAGGAGAGTGTGTGAAGTGGAAGGAAATCTGGGGGAGGGAGGATGAAAACCGAAGAAGGCAGAAGTAGGTTGAAGGGAGTTAGGGAAGGTGGTGAGAGCCTGGCCACTTACAGAGACCGAAAAAGGTGAGCACGATAAAGCCAAAAGTAGGGTTGTAAGAAGAAAAATACTCTTTGACAGAGAGAAGATAAAAGTGAACTCTTAAACCTTTGACCCATTACAGGAAAAACAGCATTGCGGAAATAAGGCAAATATGTCCCATCAGAAAAGTTAAGTATGAGGGTCCCCGGTGACTTTAGTCCCACCTTGGATTCTTCAGACTCACACAAATTGACCCTTCAAATCCTAACATAACAATTTCAAGTTTGCACCATAGCTAAAGGCTCTCACCATGGAAACTGATGGGAGCTGTGAGGAAGTCCTTTAATCTCAAACACCCTCTAAAGTCTATTTTTAAACATATTAATTATTTTGGCACTTACCTGCTACTTCCCTTAATAAGGAGTTTCGTGTTCCTGATTAAAGTGGAATTGGCTATGTCACAGACAATATGAAAACCAAGAAAGGCAGTTTCTGATGGAGAGAAACAGCATGTGGGATAAAGGTAGTGATGTGACAGAAAGAGAAACTGCCTTTCTTGGTTTTCATATTGTCTGTGACATAGCCAATTCCACTTTAATCAGGAACACGAAACTCCTTATTAAGGGGAGAGAAGGGGAAAAAAGACAGGAAAAGAATAAGTAAACTGAAGACAGGAAAAGATTCAGAGACAAGGGAAAGCAAGAAAACAAAAAAAGATGGAGACAGAAAGAAGATAGACACAAACAGAAGTGATAAAGACAGACCAAAATTTCTTGTAGAAATGAAGTCAATTAAGCTGTTGCGTGGAAAAGAGGCTCTCCTTGATTACCAGGCTTCACAGTTAACTTCTAAGTCTTAAACTGCACCAAAATTAAAAACACTAGTAAATACTGAAGACACCTAGATAAACGCTCTTTCAAACCCCACAGGAGGACAATGATACACCACAGACAGCTCACGGAACTACTGATGACTCAAAAATGAAGGGTAACAATGGTGGGGGGGAGGGTGGATTCCGAAGGCCAGGGAGGGTTGAGGCAGAGCAACTCCCAAAGAATTCAAGGAACCATAGTTTGCCCATGTTTCTGTCTGTTCTGGGTTATTCTCAACACTTTCCACAATAGATCTGCCTCTGAGCCACATTCAGTAAAAAGAAATTGTCTTTGTTCACATACAAAATACATAGTATAATTAATGTATATAAGTAACAAATATCTTTTATTTTTACATTTTTATTATAAAATTTTAAAAACAGAGGGCAAGCAGCCAACCTGCTCTACACCACTCCAAACAGCCAAATACTGTGCATAGAATCTGACACAGAGTAGCTTTTCAATGAATATTAAATGGTTAAATTATACATGTAGTTGTCTAAGGGAAAATTTGATAAGTCAATCTCAATCCTTTTAAATCATCCAGAGGGTGAAGATATTGGCATATATTCACAAAAATGGTAGTTCAGTTTTAAATGAAAAGGGTTATTCATCTCCTGATTTCATTTTGTTTAATTTTATATCATAAATAAATTTTAAGTGTGAAAAGTATTGCTGAAATACCTTCCTGCAAGTCCAAAGTTCTTAGTGTCCTCCTCTCAGAAAAAGTAAAACTATCATTATAACTACTGCATAAATCCAACATCTTAAATTGTTCAACAAACTGCAGAAAAACCTGTCTGGAAGCAATCTGTAATCAAAAAGAAATTACTTGGTTTTTAAAATCAATTTATATTAATATTGTCTGTAGTATTTTTCCTTCTCAAACAGAAATGTACATCCTTTATATGATGTTTTTTGAGTCAGCTATTCTGTAGAGACTCAATTTGTACCTAAAGTTTTCATGTCCTCTTCAAAACAGTTGTAGTACCAGACTGAGTAGGTAATAATCTACCTACAATGGGATGTCATCTTTATGGTTAATTTTGTCAAATAAATGTTTTCATACACCTGAAGTTGATTCTGTAGCTTAGGTAGCCTAATTTTCATAGCAGAACATGGGTCTAAAAACATGTGACATTTGGAGACATTTTTGGTTGCTACAATTGAGGAAGGGGGTTCTACTGACATCTAGTGGGTAAAGGCCAAGGAGGTTGCTAAACAGTTTATGTGTACAGTACAGGAGAGCCCCTATCCCCAACAAAGAATTAAAAGTAGTCCACAGTGCCAAAATTCAGACACCCCATTTAAGATACAACTACCACTTGATAAACTATAGGACAGAGGAACATACCACAGGATGTACTTAGCAAAATCTGGACTGTAGACCATTTTATAGAAAAACAACAAGATTTCTTCAACAAATAAGGTGCAAGAAAACAGAAGGAAAGAAAAATCTCTGGATTAAAAAAACCCTCAAAATTCACGAAAAAACACCATATTTTACCCTTTCACTGCAATAAACAACTAGAAAACTGAAAAAAATATATACTGTTTTCATATACTGGACTCTATACACATCACAGGACTATAATTCCTGAGAGATGGAATCATAAAATAAGGTAAATCCTACAATCTCCTTAACTTTTTGCCTAAAGACACATTCTGGACCATGGCACATGAAGAGGGAAAGCAAACACTTTTGCTAAGCTAAAGACAAGGATCACAGTTCCAACAAACTGTAGTAGCTACACCCTGTAGGACAGAGTATCAGAGAGAAAGAAGGTAGGGAGAAAAAGGCTTCAGGAATTTGCACAGGGAATTTCTTAATTCTCTTGCTGAATACTAACATGCACATGTGTAAGTCAAAACTCCACAAGGATGGGCAATTTCTAGGGGAAGTTTATCAAAGGTAAAATATAACATTTCATAATGATAAATGAGTAGTTTCATCATAAAATCATAATGATTTTAAAAGTATACAAAATTAAAAATAGATGTCCAAGATACATGGGAGAAAATCTGACAAACAAATCCCTAATGTTAGTTAAGATTTCCACAATGGGCATGCTGGCACATGCCTGTAATCCCAGCACTTGGGAGGCTGAGGCAGGAGGATCATTGTGAGTTTGAGACCAGCCTGGGCTACAAAGTGAGTTCAAGACCAGCCCGAACTGCATAGTGAGACCCTGTCTCAAAAAATAGGGCTGGGGATTTAGCTCAGTGGCCTAAGCACCTGCCTGGCAGGTACAAGGTTGTGAGTTTGATCTCTGATACTAAAAAAAAAAAAAAAAAAAAAAAAAAAAAAAAAAAAAAAAAAAAAAAAAAAAAAAAAAAAAAAAAAAAAAAAAAAAAAGATTTCCACAATTGTCTTTCAGTAATTGATATTATTAGGGATCTAGAAGACAACACTTTCAACCAATTTGACTTGAAAGAAAATTCTACTCAACAATAGTGGAATATATATTGTTTTCAAATGCATATGGAGTATTTACTAAAAAGACTCTATATGAGGCCGTAATACAGGTCCTAATAAATTTAAAGGACTGAAACCATACCGTACATGGTCTCTGATACAAAATTAAATTTGAAATCAGTAAGAGAAAGAGAATACTTGGAATCACCAAATATTTGAAAAGAATAAAACAAACTTTAAAATAACCCATGGGTCATATTTCCATAAAGGAAATTTTAAAGTATTTTGAACTCAATGAAAATAAAAGCACATTTCAAAATATGGTGGTTGCATGGCAAAATTTATTACTAGGAAAGTAAATACACAGAAAGGTCTAGGGTTGGGGAGGCAGTTAAGTGGCAGAGCAGTTATCTAGCATTCAGATTGAAAAGAACAAAGGAGAAGCTGGGCGTGGTGGCGCACTCCTGTAATCCCAGCACTCTGAGGCTGAGGCTGGAGGATTGTTGCAAGTTCAAGACCAGCCTGGGCTACAAAGTGAGCCCAATGCCAGCCTGAACTGCATAGCGAGACCCTGTCTCAAAAAGACAAAGAAAAAAAGAACAAAGGAGAATACTCTATTCTAAAATGACATGTTTTTATACCTAAAAAACCTTGAGCAATTTCTAAATAAGCTACCACATCTAATAAATGAATACTGTATAGTAAGGTCATAGAATATAAGTCAATGTATACACTATAATCAATTTTATTTTATATACTAGTAAAAATTGGACAATGAAATCATAAAAACCAATTCCACGCACAGTATCATAAAAAAGATATTTTTAGGGATAAACTTAATAAAACATATACTACATGATCCTGAATTAAAAACTATAAAACATTACTTAAAGAAATTAAAGAATTGAATATACTGATGGATCTACCATGTTAATGAATTTTAAGACTCAATATCTTAGATGTTAATTTTTCTCTCAAATTTATAATTAGTTTCAGGCAATCTCAAACCAAACCCTTCAGGCTTTTCTTCCTTTTTTTTTTTTTAACACAGAAATTGACAAGTTGAGTCTAAAATGTATGTGGAAATTCTGAATATATCAATAGCCAAAACAATTTAGAAAAAGAACAAAGTTGGAGCACTTAGACTGCTTGACTTTGATTTACTGCAGAGCTAAAGGAATCAAGAAGGTATGTTATTGCAGTGGTGACAAATCTGTGACACCTGTGCCAGTTGGCTGTATCATTAAAAACTCTAAAAGGTTCACCATCACTAGTATAGGAAAACACAAAGAGAGTAAAATAAAGTATGGAAGTACACTCATATGTATTGATTTTTGATAGAGATGACAGTAATTCAATGGGGGAGAAAAGTAGTCTTTCAATAAATGGTGTTGAAATAATTGATATCTACATGACGACGGGTGACTTCAATTTTTATTTCATAGTAAACCCTAGAATTAACAAGTGCCATACCTAAAAATACAAACTAAAATTATCAATCTTTGAATTCAGGGATCTGTGGGGGCAGATGCCTATTTTTATAGCTAAAGATTGGGTTTTTGTTGCTGATGCTATTGTTCTTGTTATTTTCAGAAACAGCTATGTTTGAATATTGTGCGTAACTGCTTTTGAGCTACAACAGCAGAGTTGAGTACTTAGGGCAATATGGCCTGCAAGTCTAAAACACTTACTATCTGCTCCTCTAAGAAAAAGTTTCAGGTTCTTTTCCTAAAAAGAAAAAACAGGATAAACTATAGGGAATGATTTATCAGATAAACGCAAAAGCAAGAACAATAAAATAAAGCACTGACAAACTAGACAAAATTTAAAACTTCTACTCTTTGAAAGACACTGTTATGATAAGAGATGTAAATTATAAATTGGGAGAAAATATTTGACAAAGATTGTTTTCAAATTACTTCAGGAAAAAAATTACTTCAGGATATCTTACAAATCAGTGACAAGAAAGCATATAAATAAAATCAGTAATGAAGTAAAGACACACTTTATAAAAGAAGATAAACAACTGGCAATTAGCACATGAAATAATGTTCAAAATCATTAGTATCAAGGAAAGGCAAATTTAAACTACAATGAGTTATCACTAAATAACCACATTTTCTGCTAAACTGAAATACCAAATGGTTGGTGAGGATATAAAACGACTGTAATTAGAAAGTGCTGCGGTATAAGGTAAACATAATCACTATAGAAAACAAACTGACAGGTGGGGGTGGGGGTGCTGGAGACGGAACACAGATCCTTGCATATGCTAAGCAAGCACTCTGCCAACTGAGCCACATTCCCACCCCCTTTGGCAATTTCTTACACAGTTAAACATAAATTAACATTCAACTTAACAATGGTCCTCTTTCATATACCCCCCAAAAATAAAAACACACCATTTGTTTCAAAATTTGTTCACAGAATTTTTTTCCTGACATCAAAAACTGTAAACAACATAACATCCGTGAATAAAAAAAAAATTATGGTATAAACTTACAATGGAATACTACTTAATAAATATCCATGGTACAGCAAAAAATCATGAATGAACCACGGAAGCATTATGCTAAATCAAAGAAACCAGCCCCTCCCAAGTAAATATACATATATATGTGTGTGTATAGTACAATTCTATTCACATAAAATTCTAGAGAATGTATATAAAAGTCAATCTTTAATGACAAAAAGCATATCAGTCACTGCCAAGAGACAGGGTGATGATGTAGATACAGGAGGAATTGCTGACAAAGCATGTAGGAACTTTTTAGAGTGATGGAAATGATATATGTTTCCATGTAAATTATGTATCAAAAAATACAAGTCTATGTGTGTTTATCATATGTAGACCTTAGCCGGCCCTATATTTAAACTGTTTAAAAATTACCTATAATTGGATGGAACAATGACTAGATATCAGATGATGTTGGTATTGTATTGCATAAGAAATCTTTCTTTTGAGAAATATACCATGAAATAAATAAAATGATGCCTGGGATTTGCTCCAAAATAATATGGAAGATTAAATGAACTGGAGTATAGTATAAACAAAAGAAGACTGGTCATGATTTAGTTGATAATTTTTGAAACTGATGTTGAATACATGGGGTTCATTGTAGTATTTGGTCTACTTTTACATATGTTCAAAATTTTCCATAATAAGGAATTACTCTGTTTTGACTTTTTAAAGAATCTATCCCCCAGATCTGCTCTGGGCCATCTCAATATTGTCTGCATTAGCCCTATCACTCTTCCTTCAGACTCCCCTTTTTTTTTTCCCCAACAAAACACATATGTAATATATGATTCAAGGTTGACCTAATACTATTGTCCAATTAATGTCCTTTGGAAGCAAGCCAAATACAAACAAATCTTACACACTAAGCACAAATCTGACATCAGCTGGTGGTAGAGGAATAGCAAATAAATTGTAAGTAAAATTGTGGGAGGTTCTGTCTAAATAATCCCTGAAACTCAAGTTAACTTTCCCAATACTTTTCAAAACATGATAATTTTCTCCCATCCCTTCCTTAGAAACTAAAACAATGGCACTGAAAATTTTCTCAGCAATACATACTAAAACTTTTTTTTAAAGAAAAAGTCTTATCTAGGAAGGCAGTATCATCTCCTGTCTGCTCTCTGAAAAAAGTGGCTCATTTGCTTATCATAGTAATAATAAAGACAAAGAATAAAATGCATACATACCACCAAAAACCTTTATCATGCTAGAATGTGCTTCTTATCTTCCTTTTAACCCCCCTTATTTCTTTATGCACATGGATGTCCCTTTATGGGAGTAACTGATTACCATGCTGGAGGTGAGTGAGAAATTGAAAACAAACAAGCAAACACAATAGTTTCAAAGCCTTAAAACAGAAATATGTAAACTGGATCAGTGACAACCTGATATGCATGAGAGATAACCAGCAATTCTGTCCACAAGGGCCCTTGTATCTTCTATGCTTATTAAAATCATACCTTTACCTTCAAGCTCACAAAAACACCACTTCTTCCAAAAAGCCTTTTCATTCTCTCCACTGAAAACACTCATTCTTCTAATTTCCCATAGTGGATTCACCATACTTCTCTCAGGGAGCCCATATTATTAGGCCTTAGGCCTTAATTATTTCAGATCATATATTGTTATGGATAAATATGCCTTGGATAAAAGGAAACGTTCAACTGGACTCTGTCCAGCAAGGTGAGATCCTACAAAATTTTCTGAGTAAGCAGTGAATAAATTACCAATGACACAAGAATTAAAATCCTTCTGAGGCACCAGTTTAGTTCAAGAGTAGTATTAAAACCCGAGATCCACAGCAGGTGTAAAAGCCCACATTCCTAGGTGAAGGACCTTTTTACAGCTGGGAGGTGACTGTGCTGATAACTGAGGTGGATGCTCTATTTTAGGAAGATGGGGGAGTGGGAAATTACCAGCCACCATATAGTCACTCAGTAGTGCTTCTTACATCTTAGCCAAAGTTCTGTTTCCTGCCAGTTAGGGGACAAACACTTCCTAACCTGGCCTATCTTACTTTCCTCACGGTTCAAAGACCCCAGAGCTATACATATTGTACAGCTAGTGGAGCCTAAGTGTCAGAGTTCTTCACTTGCAATTTCCTCAATAAGGAAGCATTTCTAGGTAGGCATTTCTGGCAAATTGTCTAAAGAAATCACTGAAGGGACCTTAATTTCTAAGACTTTCATAATGTGTTGTGATTTATCAACTCATTGTAAACATTCACCTTCATACTTAATTTTGAATTTTTTTCAGGAAGAGGGCACATCGCTTCTCAAACTCAGTAGGAAGATGAAGCTAATTCCCAAAGAAAAGGAAAGAAAAAAGGTAACTAGAACAAAAATCTGCTTGGCCATTTCTGCTGCACTGCAGTCTTGAAACTTCTAGAAAACACAAGGTCCCTTCTCCCAAAAGACACTGTTAAAGATCCAGAACAACATGGTGTGGAGCCCCACTCTTGGTCTCCACCGGATAGTGGTGAAAAGGTGAGTAAACTCCGGCACATGCCTGGCTCTAAAACAAGCACGAGTCCTGAGTTACTTGGTTTTGGCCAAAGCAGGGCTTCCTCTCGACACTAGATTTCCATCCTAGACAGGGACCTGGGTCACTCAGGACAATTAAACGACTGGGTTACTCTCGCCTCTGTAGCAGTTTCACTCTCCCAGTTTACCAGTTTCTATTTTTGCAAAGCACATGCCTGGTCCTTGGGCCACAGCTGGGAAAAAGGTGAAGGGGAACCGAAGGAAGAGACAGCAACCAGGGGAGGACAGAAAAGGCGCGGGGAGCGTCAGGGACGCGCCAGAGGGAGTACTCAGTAAGGCACGGCAAGTTTTTGCACCTCTAGGTCCTCTCGCCCAACTGACAAGCAGCCAAGGTCCGGATGAAGTGAAGCGTGGTAAGGAAATGTAAAGATGGAACGTGAGGTACTTGTTACTTTACCTCAGCCTCTGAATGTTGGACTGAAACGTTAGAAAACTTCACCAAACTTCTAAAAGAGATCCCACTGAGACAGGCAGACAGGAAGGCCGGGGAAGGAAGCCGCGGGGAGAGTAAAGGAGCCCCCGAAGTCGCAGGGCGGCGACAGCGCGGGCGGTGGGTGAGACGCGGCGGCCCGACGCTCGGTGCAGACAGCACAGCCAGGCCGCCCCGCGAGAGCCTCTCCCGCGGCCGCAACGCCCTTCTGCGCCCGAAGCCCGGCTCCCGCCCTCCACGAGGACCGAGCCCCAGACCACGCAGCCCCGCCCCGCTCGTGCCCGCGCTGGCCTCTGGCATCCCAAACCGCGACTCTCAAACTGCCGGCGCGTGAAACCCAACCCCAACCCCGGCCGCAGCGAGCGCTGCCGCCCCACACTCACCGGGCGCTTCATCCCGCCGCCTGGACGTGAAACCTCAGGGCCGCAGCCCCCATCCCCCATGCAAGGCCAATGGGCCGCAGCTAGGGCCAAGGCCCCTGGTCCCGCCCCCGGACAGCCCCCGCCCCTGACCACGCCCCTGACCACGCCCCTGTCCCCGCCCCTGGCGCTGGGCCCCGCGTCCAGTCAGCCCAGACTGCTCGGTGAGGGCCACCCCCGCAGCAGGTGGGGCAAGCATGCTTGGGGCCAGGAGTGTCCCGCGTGCCTGGGTCCAACTCGGACCTCACCGTCACAGGACGTGTCAAGCGCAGCCGGGCAGCGGTGCCATTTAGGCAAAAGTCATGTTTTTCACTCTCCAGCAGGTAGCAAATCCTCAGTCCTTCCTTCGTTGGACATGTTTCTAGTGGACATTATGAATTCCTTTTAATCAGAACTCTGGTCCTCAACTTGTTTTGTCAGCTTTCCTCTTCATCCTCCTTTTTCTTTCAAAGCAAGATACACTTCGCATCTAACTTTAAAACGCTTTTCTTTATTCAACTGATTGTCATTTCCAAAAAAGTACTCGAAACTTGGACCTTTATGCACAGTACATGGAAGCGGTCAATAAATGCTACCGCAGTTGGCTGCGTATCCCTCTAACCATGCAACTTGCCTCTTACCATTCAGTGCCCCTGATTAATGAAGCTCATCAATATGAGGGAAAATGAACGACCAAAATTAAAGCACTATCTAGATGTTGGATCACACATCATATAAGAGGAGAAACAGCGTTTATACTGAGCAGATAGTGTACTGTACATACTAGTTACACTTACTCTATCAAGAATATCTTTTCTGTGTGGTGTGTTGTCATATAACAGTGCATGTCAAATAACAGGCAGTCATAAATGACCAAAATCATGGAAGGCAGTACTTGGAAAAGTTCCTCAACCTCCTTCTCCTCTTAAATCTTTCTTAAAATACATGAGACATCTCCTATAATCTCCTCTCTTCTTCATTAATGAGAGGGAATGTGATATTTGAAAACATTTCCAGGGTTAGATGATTGTTCATTTTTACAATAAAATAAATACTATTATTAACTTAGAATGAACGTCAAAAATCTGCTATCAGGTAGAGGAGGCTGTGTTTGCAAAGAAACTAAGGAATGAAGGGCAACACCTCCAACAAATCCTCTAAAAGTGTCCCAGAACTTGCCCTGAAAATCCTGATAAACTAATTTGCTTTAAAAAGCGAAAAGAAATAAAGTATTTCTTGGTTAAAGTAGCTCATGATAATGGCTTTGGAGGACAGGGAATGACAGATAAAAACAAGAGACCAGAGGCATGATTGAATACCAGGTGAATAATAAGCATACATGACAGGTGGTGTGGCATTTCTGTAATAATTACAACATGTAGCACACGGACACTGTCCATTGATACGGTTTTTGTTCCTTCCATGATAAAAATGCCGCCTGTCTTCTGAAACCTTCCTGTTCTCCTTTCTGAAAATTAACCTTATTTGACATCATATTGTTACTGGAACACCTGGGTTGTGTCCCACTGCGATGAAGAATGAAACCATGGATGAAAAAGGTGGGATACAAGCAAATTTATTTAAAAGATATAAAGGCAAGGAAGTAAAGCTCCTGCTAGCCAGGGTTGTGATAGGATACCTTTAGGGCTCTTTGTCTAAGAATTTTTAAGAGGTTAGGAAGGAAACTTGGAACATGTGTAGGCAATATGATTTCTATCCTATAGGAGACTATATACTCTTTAGGGTCTATCTATGCAGTACCCACACATGGCTCATGTGCCCTTGAGCCAATGGTCTGCTTGATCATTCTCTGAGGAAGTCCCAGAACAGCTGCAGGTATTTTGTCAGATTTCTGTAGAGTAATGATTGCATTTTGAGCTTCTTTACCCCATTTTTGGTCTGCGGTCCTTTCTGCCTGTATGGGGTATGCTATGTCCCCCCAAGTCCTCATATAATTTTGATGGGGCTGAGTTATTGGTTTGTTATTGGTTTGTTGATTGACAATGTGAGCACTGTGCCCGCCCAGGGGTGGAGCTGAGACACAGTGTAAAGGAAGGCAGGTCTTCCTCTCGCACTTCCGCTTCCGCCTCCCTCCCTCTCTCTCTCT
>RJWM01009652.1:39551-67123 GCA_004363535.1 Dasyprocta punctata | reverse complement strand
CTGTCTTGGTTACTTTTCACTTGTTGCTGAGACGAAACACTTGACACCCAAAATTAGGGAAGGAAAGGTTTATTTAGCTTACAGTTTTTGGAGGTTTCAGTCCACAATCAGCTGACTCCAAGGCAGGGTGGCATGGCACAGGGACAGTACTTCAAGGCAGCAACTGAACAAAAGCAGCCAAAGTAAAAGGAGCAAGAGCAAGCCTCTTCTCCTCCTTTATATAATACACAGGACACCCCCCCCACCCCAGGGTGGGTGTAGCATTCACAAACATCCTTGCCTTCCTTTGCACAGAATGAGGATGTTTACAAAGTAAGAACCCTGGCTCCCTGCTGAGTCTCTCAGCTAAACTTTTGGCCTTCTCAAATTGACACAATGGCCAGGTAACTGCTTATGCTCTACTCCCCAGGATGTAGCTCTGCTGCCTGACTTAATTAAGCTGCTACACTTCTCAAGTTGACACAATGTATAAGCTGTAACACTGGCCTTGGCTACAGCTCCCTGGCTCTGCCTGGGGCCCTTGAGACTGTGAGTTTCCTGAGGCCAAAGACTATGTCTTCAGTGTCCTTGGAGTCCGGCTTGGGGCCCAACGTGGGCGTCAGTCCCAGTGTTGGCAGGAGCAAGTCCAGGACTACAGTGACCAGGATAGCACAGGTCAGAAATGAATTCAGACCATTTGTTTTCAAACACGAATTATGCAACAGGGCACCTAAGATTTACTCTTGACAGCAAGGAATTAAAAAAGTAAAGGAATCTGGGTGCGTAACACATGCCTATGATCCTAGCACCCTAGGAGGCTGAGGCAGGACAGTCACAAGTTTGAGCCCAGCCTGGGTAATTTAGTAACTTAGTGAGACCCTGTCTCAAAATTAAAAATTATAAAACATTTAAAAGGGCTGGGGCTACAGCTCAGTGTGAAGGTCTTGGGTTCAATTCCCAGTGCTGAAAAAACAAAACAACAAAAAAACCAAACACAGTAAAGGAAAGCTGGAAAGCAGATGACGGATCTGAGTCATGCGGGCTGGCACTGACGGGGGCGTGAGCTTGGGCAGGAGCTGCTGCTCCTTGGGCCTCAGGCCTCGCTCCCAGGCTGCGCCACGCCAGCCATTGCCCTGGATCTCCCACCCCTGACCGTGGCGCCCACCCTCTGGCAGCACTGGGCTGTACCCCTGCACAGCGGGCCAGGTGGCCCCGCTTCATGGGTCTGCCAGAGGCCTCCAGTCTGGGGCAGGGAGCACCCCGCCAGGTGCACATGGGACACCCACACAGTCACACAGGACCCGGCCTGCCCCTCCTTCCCCCAGGCCAGCTTCCTTCCTGGAGCTCAGTGTCCGTGTCCTCGTGGCTGCCCCCCAGCCCCTCCCTGTGGCCTGAGTCTCAGCGACCAACCTGCAGCCCCTTGGTCAGCCTCTGAGAGCCGCTGGGTCACAGGGCCCCCGAGGAGCCAGGGGACAGTTGGAAGGCTGATCTGGCCTTGTGGGGGACAGGAAGGCCGTGGGCCAGGTGGGAAGGACTGCTGTGGAAGGACAAGAGGAGGACCCACCCCCAACACGGCCAGTCGTGAAGATGTTTATAACTCTGGGGGTAAAGGGGCAAACAGGAGGGCCACATGGCAAGTTTCTTATAGGGACAAGCTGGGTGCGGTGGCGCACGCCTGTAATCCTAGCACATAGGAGGCTGAGGCAGGAGGATCGCTTTCAGTTCAAGGCCAGCCTGGGCTACAGAGCGAGACTCCATCTCAAAACCCAAGACAAAAGGTTGAGATTGTTCAGCATGGAAGAATAGCTTTTATCCTGAGTTTTTCTTTCTCCTATTCTCAGTCTCGAATAATCTCTCTTACAAAGTAAATTAGAATTAATTATTTTTCTAAAGACCTCACCTGGGAGGAGAGAATTGGCAATCTTGCTCAGCTCTGCAATGTCTTCTTTAGAACCTGACTGGCCTGCGGATTCTGGCGTCCGAGAGCCCCCTTCATGTCCCCTGCTGCGGCTGCCAGGAGAGACTGGGTCACTGCCACCTGTGCGGAGCCTGCAGTGGCTCCCTGTGGCTCTCGGGTGCGGAGGGCGGAGGACAGGGTCAGGGCAGCTTCCCGGAGGCGGCCGAGTCTGCATCTAACCTTGCAGGGGAGCCTGAGGGCACGGGGCAGGTGCAGAAGTGGGCACAGGTGGGGGCGGGGTGGGGACTCCACATGCAGGGGACGGGGACAGGGCTGGGGACACGAAGCGACCCGAAGCCCATGAAGACAGGATGTCAGGGAGAAACGCCTGGCTCCTGAGCAGCAATGCGACAAGGAAGCCACTTCCCCAGCACAGCTGGGGCTTGAGGGAAGGGACGCCAGGGTCCCCGAGTGAGCCAGGGTCTGATTGTGCCAGACCCTTGGTCACCCAGCCAGGGTCCGCCTGGGACTGGCGGTCCCTCTTGGTGCCCCATCTTGCTGGCCCAGCCCAACCCATCCCCTCCTGGACCTGACCTTGACCCCAGGCCACACCACCGCCTCCCTACGGCTCCCTGGTGCCAGCCACTGGCTTCACACGGCTGCCACATGGGCAGATGCCATGGGAAGTTGGGGTCCGTGGCAGCCTCAGGCACACGAGTTCCTGGTTGTGCCTCTCAACCCCCCAGAAAAGCGTCGCGCGGGCATCCAGCTCACAGCATCAGAGAGGCCGAGAGGTGCCCTGAGGTCCAACGGGGCCCTTCTGGGGGGGACCAGGCGATGCCCATGCCCAGCTGCACCCACCTGTTCAGTTAGGAAGCCGGCAAGTCTGCGCCTGTGCCCCCAAGGGTGCAATTCAGTGTGTGAGTCCAGGGGCCACAGCAGCACCCTGAGACCCGAAATCTAGAGGGCAGTGGTGGTGGCAATGGTGGCCTGAGATGGCGGTGCCCTGAGGCCACTCTGGAGCAGCTCAGAGCGTCCACCTCTAAGGGCCTGTGTGTCCCTGTCCTGGGCCACTCAGCTGGGGGTTCCCTAGTGCCTTGGAGGCCACAGAAGGGGACCGCCCCACAGGTCAGGGGAAACTGAGGTCAGGACAGGCTGCGTGTCTGCACCCTGCCGTCCACTGCCCGCCGTGGCCAGGGCCACCGCCAGCAGCTGGCCATGTCCCCAGCAGGAGGCGAGGTGGCTGGGCATGGGGCTCCGGGCAGCGGGGACCCAGGGGCGCGCTGCCAGGCTGATTAGCATGGCGGGGGCGCAGGCCGAGCTGGCACGCACGTCCCCGCAGGCCCAGCTGGCCCAGCCCAGACACAAAGCGTCCAGACGGCGGCCGCGGCATTCACGGCCGGGTGGGGCGGCCACCGGCTCCTGACCTTGAACCTTTGTGACTGGAGCGCATGCAAATCACGGTGGGGCTGCGCCAAGCCCGAGGGCGCCACCACCAGGGAGTCCAAGAACAATGCGCCACTGTCCCGGCGCAGTGGCTCGGCCCAGCGGGAAGGTCCTGGGTTCTTTTTTTTTTTTTTTTTTTTTTTTTTTTTTTTTTTTTTTTTTTTTTTTTTTTTTTTTTTTTTTTTTTTTTTTTTTTTTTTTTTTTTTTTTTTTTTTTTTTTTAAATATGGAACGCTTCACGAATTTGCGTGTCATCCTTGCGCAGGGGCCATGCTAATCTTCTCTGTATCGTTCCAATTTTAGTATATGTGCTGCCGAAGCGAGCACGGTCCTGGGTTCTTGCGATGTGAGCCTCCTTCTCCCTCCTGCCCTTCTGATCTTTCTTTAATTAGGCTGAGTTTTACAGCTTTCTAAAAAGCCAGTAACAAGCCTGCGCGGTGGTACATGCCTGGAATCCCAGCACTCTGGGAGGCTGAGGCAGGAGGATCACAAATTCAAAGCCAGCCTGGACAATTTAGTGACTTTGTGCAACCCTGAGTTAAAATAAAAAATAAAAAGAGCTGAGGGTGGCGCTCAGTGCAAAAGCCCTGGGTTTAGTTCCCCAGGACTGGAAAAAAAAATAAGGGACAAAATAAAAATGCCCATATACAGAACTGTACCACTGCGCTGTTCTCCGCCGGGCCGTCTTTCTTACAGCCAAACTTCTTGGCATCTTGACTATTTTCTAGTGTTACTGGACTTTGGGAAGGAGGGGAAAGCACTGGTTCCTGGGTCCCCACAGGCCAGGCCCGGCCACTCACCCCAGGACGCCAACCTGGGAGCCAGCAGAGAAGGGCTTGCTGGGCGCGGCCTGCAGGGAGGCACAGGTGGATGCGGAGTTGGTGGCGCTGTGAGGTTTCATAGAAAAGGGGAACACAGGCTGGGGTGGGGGCTGTGTACCTGGCCACCCAGGGCCGCCCAGTCACAGGGCAGCCTGGTCCGTCCAGGTCTCAGGGCCAGTTCCGGGGGTCTCGGGGCCACCGTCAGTGGAGGGACCATTTCCTCCGGCCACGCAGTGACAGCTGTGCTCAGGGCAGCGACCTGGTTCCTGCTCCCCCTGGGGGTCTGCGAGTTCTGTTGTTCCTGGGGTCCAGGTGACAACAGCTGGGGCCGGTGACGCCTGGCTCAGCTCTGGGACCGGATGATCTAGAAGCTGACAGTGGGCAGCCCTGCAGTCCTAACTCTTACTCCAGTGCTTCTCATCTCGGTGTCCTCAGTGTCCACGGGGATGAGGCAGGCAGGTCAACCTGGGGCTGACGCACTCGCAGGAAGACCTCGGGGGATGGCTCCAGCCCTGAAGGGCAGCTGTCAACCGCATGGTACCAGCCCTATGACACTTGGGGCGCATCCTATCAGGTGGGGTCAGTGCCTGCCCCATCCAGGCGCTCGGCTGTGGCACTCAGAGTGGGCACGGGCAGGAGGGCAGAGGACACGCTGGTGGCTCTGCTCACCAGGGGCCAGGGCCAGCATTCTGCAGGCCTCATGGAAAGGGCTGATCTTGCTCTGACCCGGAGCGGGCTGTGTTATGGGAGGGGCGGCAGGACAGCCCTCACCGCGGGTGAGGACAGAGCCTCTGGACCTGCCTGACCTGCGCTGAGTCCCGGAGGACACAGGGCCTGCTTCAGGCCCTCCTTTGCTTGCTGCCTGGCCGTGGGGTGGCTGGGGGACAGGGGTCAGTGTCGGATTTGCAAGTGCTGTGTTCTCCACCTGAGTGCCCACTCCTGATTCCCAAAGGCATAGCTTGGAGCACGACCTGGAAAGGCGGTGACCTGTGGGTCTCCCGACCCTGGGCGCCTTCGTGGGCCCTGGGTCCTGGGGGACACAAGTGGAGACTGAGGTCCAAAGCCAGGATGGGCCAGCCTCTGTCTTTCCACTACTTCATCGGATTCCTGGGAACTGAGCAGTGGAAACACCGTCCCACGCTGGGAAGCAGTGAGTCATACTCTCCGACCCTGCACCACCTGGGCACAGGGCGCCCCGAAGGTCCCACGCAGGGCAGTGCGTTTGTCGCCGGGGCGTCGGCTGGAATGTCGTCTGTGTTGATGTCACGGTGGGCTGTTTAGCAGCAGCAGCCCTGGGCCGCCCACTGGTGTGACTTCTGGCTTGGCTCCCCCCACCCTGCCCTGGGGCTGGCCCAGGGCTGGGCGAGTCCCCGCACCACTGTGGCCCAGGACATGGAGGGCTCTGCTTCTGTCCCCCGGCCCCCACACCCTTGTTCCAGAAGCCAGCGCTGGGGCACAGCTGCCGGGCCTGACCCTGGCTCGCTACCCTACCCACTGCCCTGGCACCCCTGCAAAGTGGCTTCACCCCATAAGCCTCAATTCCCTGCCGTGAAATCAGGTAATGGCCACGGGGTGGTGGGAAGTCAGCAGATGCCTCGGGGTGGGGCTTTGGACACCAGGCGCGCAGTAGGCGCTTTGTTGGCATTCAGCCCCGCCCCGTCCCCTTCTTCTTCCTTACCAGTGTCCACTTCTATGCTGGGTTCTGTGCTCCTTGCTGGACGCAGTGGCCTCGCCCTTCTGATCTAGCAGGACGCAGCACCGTGCAGCAGAGCTTTCTGCATGTGACCTTGTCATGCTGGCAGGGGCCCTTGCGTGTGGCTAGGGTTTTAATTTTAATTAATTCATGTTCACATGTAAACCGTCCTGTGTGGCTGACACGTAGGACACTGGACAATGCAGACCTAGAGCCACAGCCTATCGGATTATGCTATGGTATTCTTTATAACACTTGCAATTTTTTTCAGTTTTTTTCCTTTCCTTCTTTTTTTTTTTTTTTTTTTTTGTACTGGGGATCAAACTCACAGCCTTGTGCTTGTCAGGTGGGCACTGTACCCCTGAGCTATAATCCTGGCCTTTTTTTACCCCGTTTTTGAGACAGGGTCTCACTATGCAGTTCAAACTTACAGTAATCCTCCTGCCTCAGCCTCCTGAGTGCTGGGACTACAGACATGTACCGCCATGCCTGGCACTCATATTTGGGGCTGATATTTATCTAAACTCATGAGCAGCTCTTTTTATTTATTTATGCTTTTGGTGGTCGTGGTACTGGGGATTGAAGACAGGGCCTTGGTACTGAGTGAGCTCTTCAGCCATTTTTTATTTGGAGACAGGATCTTGCCCAAGATCAGGTTAAACTCAAACTTGTGATTCTCCTGCCTCAGCCTCCCAGAATGCTGGGATCACAGGTGTGCACCACCACACCAGGCTCGGGAACTCCCCTTTGTCTGAGGCACACATCTCAGAAGTGCCCACCTGGAAGATAAGGAGGCTCAGCTCCTCGTCGGTACCTCTCTCCATCAGCCAGCAGAGGCTCTGCATTCGCAGGTGGGGTTGCACCTGGAGTCCAGGTGACGTCTTCAGAGAAACCAGGGCAGGAAGTGAAGGGCAGCGGTGTGGAACCGTGGGGCCCTGTCAGGCTGATGTTGTCCAAAGCCGGGGAAAACCACTGTGAGACTGACGATGGCAGCAGCGGGTGAGGGACAGGAGAGCCTGTGGGAGGACAGTAAGCGGCCTAAACACCTGGGGTGGGCACCTAGAAACAGGAAAGAAGCACAGGGCAGGAAAGACCGGGGGAGAGTGGTTGCGTGCTGCTCAATATTAATGAGAAACACTAATTTATAGATTCGAGAAGCCCTGCTCAAGGCAGGACGATCTTGAAGCAGAAGAGCACGACAGTGATACTTGCTGTGCTGGGATGTTACGTTTTATACAGCAATTACACGCCAGGGATACAGCTCAGTGGCACAGCGCCTGCCTGCCAAGTGCAAGGTCCTGAGTTCGATTTCTGGTACCATAAAGAAAAGATTGATACAGCAGTTACAGCAGTGATCAATGCTGGGGAGTGGAGCAGAGCCCCCACAGGGTCTGGGGTGCAGGTAAGAATGCGTCTCCTACCCCACCCCATGACTCACCCCTTCATTTTAAGAAACCCCAAAATCTTAAAGACTAAAATGGTTGAAGAGGAAATACTGTAATTAGTTTTTTGACCAATAATACATGTTTTTCATACTCAAAATTGACGGCCAGGCGCAAGCAGCACGCAGAGTTTATGTACGTTGGGGCAGGCGGCAGGCAGGGGAGTGAGGGGGGAGTGGACTGGGAGCAGGGGGGTTCACCAGGAAAAGCAAGGCTTCCAGCCTGGTGCTTTAGATCCAGTGTCCCCCAAACCCTCACTCAACGGGGGATGGTCTTCTGGAAGGCAGTTAGATCCGAGGGTGTAAAACCCACCAGCGGGTTCAGAGGTCAGGACCCAGGGTGCCATTAAGGGGGGTCGGTCAGAAGAGGGGGTTGCTGGGGGAGTGGCCTGGGAGGGTGCATCCCCTCCCCCTTCGAGGTGCTCACTGCTCCCGCCATGGGCCACCATGTGATGAGCAGCTGCCCTACGCTGGACCTGTCCCCCTCCCTGCTTCTGCTTTGTGACAGAAACTGTGGAGTGCAGCCATGATCCAAAATAAACCCCTGTCCCTTGGGGTTGCAGGGTCGGAGCTGTGACTAAGGTGAAATCCTTTAGAAAAAAGTTAGGCGGCCACGGCTGGCGGGCGGTACCTCGGATCCAATCGCAGCCTGGATGCGGCTGGGCCAGGCAGTGAGACCCTGCCTCACGGAAATGAAAAGTAAACCCGCACACAACCAAACATGGCACCGTGGGGGGTGCAGCTCAGCATGAAGTCGCCGAGTTCAAGTCCTGCTTCCTCCAAAGGAAAAACGAAGAACGAAGAGTCTCGAGCCCCAGAGCACAAACCCATCGACACCGGAGCCTCCCCATGACGGCAAGGGAGCAGCCGCCCTGGACTTGGGCTGGGTACGTCTGTCCAGCAGAGCCCTCGGGAATGTCCCTTCCCCGGGATGGCCTGGCCGCTTCACGGCTCCGTCGTGGAAGAAGTGGGTCGTGGAAACCCGACCCTGTCCATGGCAGGGGCCAGACGGGTTAGAGACCAGAGAGACAGCACCAAGTCCCGTCGCTAGGAATGGTCACGCAGAGCACCCTGTCGCCTGTGGGGGGTGAACCAGCTTCGTCCCCGTTAGCGAGTTAGTTCGTTCCCCCAGTTTGTCCACACGGGCACAGTCCGTGGAATTCTCTTTGAAACTGTTTCAGCGTCTTCCTGGTTCCCCGGTCAATGAGTGAGGGAGGTGGAATCTTACACCCGGCTGTTTTCTGTTTGCAGGGCCCTCGTGATCTTTTCTCTAAAACCGGTCTCGGTCCACAAGAGCTCGAACGCGTACCCTAGGATAGGCAAGCGTGTGAGGAGCCCCCGGCACAGAAAGGAACACGGCTAGAGTCCGGCTGCGCACAGCAGTGTTTGAGCAGAGAGAGCCCCGCAGTCATCGGAGGAGGCGGAACTACAGCATCTGTGGCTTTGCACCCCGGCCGCAGCCAGAGCCGGTGCCCGTGGGGCAGGGCTGGCCAGGTTCAGGTCCACCCGTGAGGCCTGGGGACCCTCAGAGCTAAGGTCCTCTGGGCTTCAGGAGGGAGGGGCCTAGGAATGCGGGAGGGAGGGAGGCTCAGATCTGGGTGGCTGCAGAGACAATGAAGCGAAGGGCGCGGGTGACGTGGGGCATCTGGCGGGGCCTGTGGGGTGACATCCAGTTCCTGTCACCAAGGGATCCTGAGGTCGTCAGGGTGCTGTCCTCCATAATCCAGAAGTAGCTGGGGCGCCAGCTCAGCCTCTCCCGCCAGGTGCCCTGAGGCCCTCTGTCCAGTAGCCTTTGGCGTCTGGGGTTGAGGACAGCTGAGGCAGGGGTAGAGAGGCCAGCTGTGCACGGAGCTGTGGGGAGGTGGCCACCGGCTTCACAGCTGGATCAAGGGTGGCAGCGGCTCTCCTGAAGTGGGCTGAGCCAGTGTTGGGGACACCGGCGCTGATGCCACCTGGGTGGCAGGGTCTGGGGGAGTACACAGCATCCAGGGTGGGTTCCCTCATGGGGGAGGCGGGGGGCCATGGGCTGCTGGAGGGAAGGGAGGGGTGGAAGATTCAGAGGATGCAGCAGAGAGCCCAGTGTGGCGGCGTGGGGCTGTGATCCCAGCGCTCTGTGAGGCTGAGGCAGGAGGATCCTGAATTTGAGCCTAACCTGGGAAGCCCAGGGACTTAGTGAGACTGTCTCAAAATGAGAGAGTGAACACAGGGGCTGGGGACACAGCTCAGTGTGAAGGCGCTGGATCAACCCCCAGGATGGAGAACCTACGCAGCAGGGCTAGAAGGAGGGGCGGGCGGAGAAGAGGGCAGGAGGGGAGGAGGATGCGACTCGGCACGGCGGGGCGTGGCCAAGGCCCGGGGACAGCTCTCCCCACCTCCTTCCTGTGACAGTCCGATGGGCAGCGGCCATCAATGGCCACACGGCTGCAAGGATGCCAGAGTCACCCCCAGGCACAAGCGCCAGAGCGGAGCTGGCCGGGACGGGATGCTGCGATGAGGAGGGTCCTGTGGGTCCCCGGAGCCGCCCCGGTTGCTCGCCCCAAGTTCCCCTGGGGAAAATGGGACACATGGGTACTGAGAGGCGTGGGCAGCGCCCCTGACCCTCCTAGCATGCAGCTTGGCCTGGAGCTGCGGAAGGCGGCTGGACCTGAGTCACGATCCCATCCAGTGAGGGTCGTGAGGGGAGGGAGAGGCCAGCCTGGGAGACCCTGGCAGCGAGGAGCTACAGGGTGCAGCTGGGTCCCACCCTTGCTTACCCCGCCCCGGTCACAGCACGGCACCCTGATCCCCATACCTTGGCCTCTGACCCTCACGGCCAGGTCTTCCACTGAGTGGGCAAGGTCACTGCCCCAAGCTCCAGGAGACCCAGGTCGCTGTGCCCAGCATCCTGAACACAGCAGAGGCCACTCTGTGAGCTGCACCTACTTGGGGTCCCCCTGAAGTCACCCCTGAGGCACAGACTCCAATCAGATGGGTCCCCAGAGCAGGAGGAAGAGGGGAGGTGGCAACGAGGGGGCCCAGCTGGCACAGGTGTGTGTGGAACAGTCACGCCAGCCCAGCCATGACTGGCACCCACAGAGCAGGAGGTGTGGCCGAGGGTGCTGTCACCCACACCGCCGGGCAAGGCCACCTCCTGGCCCCTGCATCTGCACATCGGGCTCCGCCGCTCAGGCCGCAGCTGGCACCGCTCTGTAGCGCAGCCACACCCCACTCCCGTGCGGCGAGCTCTGTGGTGACCCGAGGCTCCTGCAGGCCAGGCGGGCAGCTCCCTCCCCTCTGGCCCCTAGCCCCAGCGTGTCCCCCCAGGAGCCCAGGGACAGCCCCAGGGCCCTGCTGACGGCATGGCCAGCACCCACACAGCCAGTTTTGTCCCCCAGTGGTCACCTGTCTTGCCCAGCTCTCCCTCGCCGGGGGCCATCCTGTGTCAGCTGACCTCCCGGGCATTGGCTCTGCCCAGCCGGGCCTGGGTAGAGAGGACACACGGCCCTTGTCCCTGCCCACCTGCCTGTGGGCTCCTTGCGGCCCCATTCACCTTCCCAGGAGGCCCACGGTGCAGCAACTCTGGAAAGAGTCCTTGGCCAGAGCTGCCCAACCGCCAAGGGGCCGGCTTGAGAGGTGGCGAGCTCCCTGTCCCTGGAGCATGCAAAAGTGTGCGCCTGGGGCTGCAGGCGGGAAGCCCTCAGAGGGTGTGTGGGCGCTGGCTGAATGAACAGGTACAGGGAGAGTTCTTGTTTTGTTCATTCATTCCATTTATTGTCTCATTTATTGTCTCGTTCATTCACTCAGCCCTAGTGGAGTCTGCTGTCCTGTGTTCCAGGCCCAGCGTGGGGAGCCAGGGCCACGGGAGCCCCCAGGGGAAGAGGCCCTTGCAGGTTTGGACTCAGGAACAGCTCTGCAGATGAGGTCGGATTGAGGCTGCACATTACACAGTCATTCAACAAACCTCTCCCGAGCCCTGGGTAAGCACTGGGCTGGCCAGGAGTGTAGGCACGAGCTCTCAGGGAGAGTTCGTTCGGGGCCCGAGGTCCAGGCTAGACTAGGGTGCCGAGGGCTGCGTGGCTGTGTGTGCTCCTGCAGGTTCTGGCTTGCTGCTGCAGTCAGCTAGTGCTGCCGAACAAAGTACCCCACACAGAGGCATCAGCCACGGCCATCACGCTGGGCTCGTGAATTCTGTGGGCCAGGGACCCTGGAAGGGCCCGTGGGGACAGCTCTGCTCTGCATTGTCTGGCGTCTCCCCTGGGATGATTCAAATGGCGCGGGGCTGGTGACCTACTTCGGGTGGCTTTGTCACCATTGTGGCTGGCGCTGGGCTGGGTGACCAGGCCTAGTAGAGGCCTCCATGGGGGACCAAGGATGCCAGGGCCACGTTCACGACCACAGCCCAGCCTCCTGCTCTGCCTCCATCCTTGACGTCTACCTTGGCTAGGGTCGGGCTTAGAGTGCAAGCCAGGTCCTGTGGCAGCAATGCTGGCTGCCCCTGGTGTGTGCTGGGCTGTGAGCTCTCTGGCCACGCAGTCACACGTTTGTACTTTGGTGCTTAGAGCAAACCCACAAGGCATTTCTGAGGAGGCGGGGTGGATGTCTCACCTGGAGTTCTGCGGGGTGAATAGGAGTTTGCTTGGTACTCAGAGTTTGTGGAAAGGTGCTGAGTATAGGCACAAGTGTGGGTGCTGAGGCTGGAGGACAGTGTTCCCCACCCTGGGCGCCCAGTGTTTCTGTGGGGAAATGCACCAGACAGACCCTTGCTTAGGGGACCCCGGAGTGGCTCAGTGAAGACCTGCTGTGGGCAGTGGGGACCGTCATGCACTTGCTTGTGTCCGGGGGGACAGGGCTGGGCTCAGGGCTTGGCCTCTGTCATCAGCCTCGCTTCCCCGCGTCCACCATTTCGTTCTGGTTCTTGAAATAAATCCTGTACCCAACTGGGAGTGCCCTGCAGCCCTGCTGGAAGCCAGCCACCCTCCCCTCGGTGGCCCAGCTGGTGGCCCCGGAGGCCTGGCGCTGCTGTCCTGGCACCGCGGCTGTGGTGGGAAACTGAGGCTGCAGCACCTTAGCAGAGGGGCTCCCCAACGGGGTCATGCAGCTCACAGCGCGGGCACAACCTGGAAACGCTCCGGCCGCGCCGGCTTGGTGGGGAGGAGCTGCCCGTGGCCCACTCACCTACCTGGGGCTGCTGGGCCAGGATGGGGGCAGCACTCTAGTGGCCTCGCTCTGGGGACCCTGGGGCTTCACTCATCTGCTGGCTGCTAAGGGGGATGGTGCCAGACCCTGGCCTGTCCTGCCCCACAGCCTGTGATCCAGCTCCTCTACGCAGACACGGGAACCAGACCTAGGGAGGGGCGCCCGTGCCCAGGGCCGCCACGGTACCAGTGTCTGTGTCCCCTCGCCCAGGGTGAGGCTGACCCTGTGCTCCTGCAGCTGGAGCGCAGTGGGCATGCTGTGACCTGCCTCTTCTGGCCGCAGAGCTCAGTGCTGCCCCTGCGCTGGGCGCGGAGGAGGCCTGGGGCTGGGGGAGGATTGTCCACTGCGTGCCTGGGTGCTTGGGCTGGGGCCGCAGAGTTTCACCCTCAGTGCCCCAGGCGGGCACTGCCGGGACCTGGCCCCGTGGGCTCCTGTAAGGGCCCTGGAGCTGGAGGACAGCCACTGTCCCCAGGAGTGGCCCAAAAGAGGACCCGCAGGACCCCTGCTCTCCCAGGATGGAAGAAGCAGGCGGCAGGCCATCTGGAGGCCTGGCTGGCCCCAGCTCAGGTCCTGACTTATCCTGCAGCCCTGGCCTCATCTGCAGGCTGGAGGCAGGCGAGAGGGGCCACAGTGGGCCTCAGGGGCTCCCTGGGCAGGTGCGGCCCGGTTCCTGCCTGGAGCTGCGTTTCCGCGTTGACGGGGAGGTCCTGTGGTCCTTGCGGCCCACGGAGGGCCGGGCCAGCTCCAGTCACGTGGGAGGCGGCGGCAGAGCTGGGACTGGAGCCCAGACTCTTCAGCTGGCCCCAAGTGACCCCACGGGGCCTCCCGATTCCCTGCACAAAGCGAGGGCTGGGGCAGAGCGCGCTCCCCTCCGCTGCCCCCTGGTGGCCGCAGGGATGCGCTCCATCAATCAGTGCTTCCCCTACCCAGGAGGCTGGGCAGGCCCCTCTCCAGGCGCCGGGGTGACGGTCACCTGCCTTACTTCCTCCGATCCAAGGAGGGTCACTCTGACTGCCACCCACAACCCTGCGCCTGCCCGGGAGGGGCAGGGCCTGCAGGAAACGCAGCCCGAAGCCCGAGGCCGTGGTGTTTGAAGTCAGCAGGAAGACCAGACAGAAGACGCTGGGGGCTCAGCCACGGCAGTGGGGTACAGACAGACCTGGCCCTCAGCTTTGGGAAACTGAGGAAGAGCAGGCTCGGTTCGTGGGAGTGAGACCGTATCTGTGGGGCAGGGGCCGGGGCAGAGGGCTCCTCCAGTGGTCACGGGACCCGGCCATCACATGGGTGGAATCCCCTGACTGCTGAGGGACATGCGGCCCAGGGCCCGAAGCCTTCCGGGCTAACCCACGGGGGGCCCACAGCCAGGCTGCCCGCCCCACCCCCCAGCGTCATCCCCAGGGTGCCTGGGGGCTCTGCCTCTGCGTGCCCGCTTGCGGCCCGCGCCTGTCCCCTCCCTCACCCCAGGAAGTGCGCTGGCCTTGGAGACTCAGCGTGCGGTTGGCCCAGTGCCTGCTGCGCCCAGCAGCAGCAGCTTTTGCTCCTGGGGAAGTGGAGGCCCAGGACGAGAGCTGGGGCTGGGACGGGCAGGCTTCGGGGCTTCGTCACCAGCCCGAGGTCTGCGGTGCTGTGTCCCTGGAGCCTCCTCTGAGCCCACACAGCCTGCCCACCCAGGGCGGGAGACACTTCCTCCTGTCCCTGCTAGGACCTCCAGGCAGGGCGGAGAAGGTCACCCCGGTGGGCGGCGGCCCCGCAGAGCCGACCTGGGCTGGGGTCCGGAGGAGCATCGGTTCCGCCCGCCCTGGGCCCCAGGAGTGCAGCAGGCAGCAGGAGGCGGCACTGGGCCAGCTCCGGGGCACCGCTCGGCCTGTGGGGCCTCTGGTCCCGGGCAACCAGGCCGCAGTGGGCCTGTTTGTTCAGCTGTGCGCTTGGCGCCGACTTCCCGACCTGGGCCTGGTCTTTCTGTCCCCGCTAAGCGAGCTCATGGCTGGGCCGGCCTCGAAGCAGAGTGCCCGGGGAGTCTCGAGAAAACCACCTAGGAGAGGCTGCGGGTTGGCCGCTGAGGTCGATGTGGGGACAGCGGGACCTGGGGATGGCAAGCCTCAGCTCGGGTCATTCGAGGAATGTGTGACAAAGTGACGGGCATCTAGAGCCATGCTGAGCCTGGGCCAGCCTGGGTGATGCCCTGTGGAGAGGCTGCTGGGGACGGCAGTCTGCTGACCACCACGGGGTTGGCTCAGAGGCGGCACAGCGGGGTCTGGAGACGGAGCGGGGGCCTCTCCGAGGGGCCTCTTCCATCGTCCCTTCCCGCTGGAGCCTGGCCAAGGATGGATCCGAGTCCCCTCCCTGGTCGGGGTGGCCAGTGACCGGGCTGGGCCGTGGAAGCCTTTGGCATCTGCCTGGCTTTCTTGGGGTGTTTGCTCCTGGAACCCAGCTCCCAGGGAGCAGCCTCATCACCCAGACACCCAGCACCAACAGCCCAGGCCCCCGACTTCTGTGTAGCAAAGGCCGGGGGTTCCTAGCAGGACCACAGAGCAGGAAGTGGCTGGTGTGTGTTTGGAGCAGACTCTGTGATGCAGGCCTGTGCTGGGCACCCCGGGGTCCCTCTGCCCACATCTTCCCACCCCCGCAGGCTCAGGACTTGGGCAGCCACAGAAGGCCTCACCTGCCTCGGTGGAACCTGAGCCACTGTCCTCTTTGGTGGCTTTGGGGTCCCTGTTGGGTGGCAGAGACAGCACCCAGAAGGACTGAACTCAGCACTGGCCATGACGCTGCGGGTGGCAGACACAGCCTGGCTGGAGGAGACAGCAAAGAACAGCTGCACGAAGCCCGGCACATCCCAGGGGCGGCCCGAGCACGGGGGAGGGGGCGCTGGGACAGCACCTGCTTTGAGGGCACTGGACACCCAATCTGGGGTTCACCTGGCGGCCCAGGCCCAGTCAACATGGCCCACGCTGGGCTCGGGATGAAGGGGGTCCCCACGTCTTTTCCTGTCACCTCCGCCAGGGTGGGAGCCTCAGTGTGAAGCCCCCATGCTGGGCCAGCTACAGCTCAGCAGAGAGCACTTGTCCCGTTTGCCCGAGGCTCAGGGTTCACTGCAAGTTCCAGCTGTGCCTGTGGAATAAAAGGAACTCGTCAAACAGACACTGCTTCCCCTTTTTGTCTTGGCCACTGGGGAGCTCAGAGCTGAAGCCAGGACCTCTTAGGGTTGCCTTCTTTTCCTACCTTATCTTCATGTTTAACCTCCACGTAGATTTTTAAAATTAGCTAATGAATTTGCAGCACTGGAGTTGAGCCTTTCGTCTTTGCACTGAGCCGCACGCCCAGCACTGTCTCACATTTTTAGATTTTGCAATTGGTTCTCTCAAAGTCACTAAGTTTGAGACCACCCTGTCTCAGCTTCTCACAGTGCTGGGATTGGGGGTGTGCGTGCCACACCCAGCCCTCATCTCTCCTCATCTGCACCAAGGAGCAGGCCCGAGGGGTAGGGTGCTGGTACCCTGAGTGCCAGTTCAAATCCTGCCTGCCCAGCCCCACTCTGTCCCCTGGGGGCCTGCACGCCCTTCCCACCCATGGGGCCAATGGGGCTGAGTCTGGAGCTGCAGGGCTCCCTGTGTCTGGGGAACGTGGGGTGAGGCAAGAAACCCCAGAAGCAGGGGTGCATGTCCCAGAGCAGGACCTCGGGGTGGTGGTGAGGAGCCATAGAGGGTTGTGGGGGGAGGGCATGTCCGGCTGTGGGCACGCAGTTCTGACCTGGTCATTCGGCTGGACCCAGCCATGCCTATCTATCGGGCACAGCCGTCTGCACCTGGCCCAGAGGACGACCCTTTCTCCCCAAGTTTGCTACCCACACCCCATTGTAGGCAGCCAGAGGGAGAGGAGAGGCGAAGGCTCCAGTCAGCTTTTGAGGTTAAAGTTTACCTGGACAGGCAGGCGTGGGGGCACGCGCCTCTAATCCCAATGCTCTAGGGGGCTGAGGCAGGGGGATGGAAAGTTTGAGCCCAGTCTGAGCAATTTAATGATTTAGGGAGCTCTTGCCTCAAAATAAAACACAAAAAGAACCGGGATGTGGTTCAGTGTGAAGACCCTGGGTTCCACCTCCTGAACCATAAAACAAAAACACAGACAAAACTCACAAAAAAACAGAAAGACAAAGAAACTTTGAAAACCATGGCTATGAAAATATCCGAAAGAGAATCAACAAAAGACTGGAAACCAGATCCCTGGCCGTGTGAGACCCCGCCCTAAACGGCGGTCACAGGGAGCCGCCGGCACGGAGACTGGACTCAGGTCCCCGCAGGTGGCAGCCACGCACAGACCTACGCGTGACCTTGGGAGCAGTGGCCAAGTTGTGAGGACGCAGGTTGGCCCTGCCTGGGCCCGGACAGCCCGGGGCCACAGCCAGGCTGCGGGCCTGTGCAAATCGCGCTCAGGCGTGGCCAGGGCTGGCGGTGGCGGGGAGTCCAGGGGCGTCCGGGCGAGGCAGGCAGGTGGAGCTGTGTGCCTGGGGCCCGGTCACCTCGCCGCAGCTCTGCAGCCTGCAGCCGCCCGGTCGCTGTCCCTGTGGGCCCCACCCGGCCTGGGCAGCAGCTGCTTCCGGCCAGACAGGCAGACAATGTGCTGGCGGAGCCGGGTGGCCCGGCGCCAGGCCCATCCTCCCCGGGATGACGGAACCCGGAAGGCAGCGTGTCCTGGAGTGACCCGGCTGCCCGGCGCTGCGATTTAGGGCCCCAGATCCCTGGAGGAGGGGCTTCGTTGTGAGTCATGCTGGCTCTTTTCAGCCTTACAATGACCAGGGCTAGAGGTGGGGAGGGACGGATGCCCCAGAGGGGGGGTTCGGCCCCAGTGTCCCTCCTCCAGTGGTCCTTGCCTCGGGCTGTGTTGGTGCTGAACCACACACCTTCCTACCCCAGGGCCTTTGCATGGCTGTGCCTGCCGCCCACAGTGCCCATGCCTCCTTGAATTAGAGCCCTTGGTTGTTGCTGGCTGTCCCCTCTGCCCGACCCCTGACGGTCCCCTGCCTGGCACGTGCCCCTGCTGAGCCCACTCACCCACCCTGGCAGCTTTGTCTGTCTGGACTCTGGTCTCCTCAGCCCTGGGAGTACCTGGCGAGGGCAGGGCCACTCCGTGAGCCACTGTGTGGCCTAGGCTGGCTGGGGGGTCGAGCAGTGTGCGACCTGGCCTCCCAGCCCTTACTGCAGGTCAACAGGGGAGCCCAGGGCCAGGCCGCCCTGCATCCCCCAGTGCGCCACTGTGCTACCAGCCTCATGGCCACGTGTCCCCAATGTCCACCCAGGACCCGCCAGCCGACCTATTTTAGAGGAAAGTGTTACACTTTCTATTCTCAGTTTGATTTCTCCAAAACCTAGCACAAACCCAGCACACAGTGGCCCTGGTGGAGGTCCAGCTACACTTTCACAGCCCTTAAAAATGTTCTTAAAACTGGGCTGGGCGGCACACACCTGTAATCCCAGCACTCGGAAAGCTGAGGCAGGAAGGTTGCGGTGAGTTCAAGGCCAGCCTGAGCTACATATTTAGACCCTTTTCCCCCAAAACCAAACTAATAATAATAATAATAATAATAATAATGGTAAGTTTTTTAAAAGGAACTGGGGTGTAGTTCAGTGATACAATACAGCTGGGTTTAATCACTCCTGGAGAGCAAGCGGGAGGAGAGGGAGAGGGAGGGAGGGAGGGAGGGGGAGGGGAGGGAAGGACGGGGCAGGAGAAGGGGGGGAGGGAAGCTCAGTGAGACACCACCCCCCACCTGCGAGGATGCTGAAATAATGCTGAACACAGTGGGAGGCCAGCATGGTCTGGAGGAGCTGAGCCTCAGGCCCGTGTGTGGCCGGTGGGTGGCGGTGTCCCTGGCCTCATACACGGCGCCAAGGCAACCGCGGCAGAGTCCCCATGAGACCCGCAGGCCGCTCCTGGAGCTCTGCCTAGGAGAAGGGACAGCGGGGACAGGAGCAGCTCCTGTGAGCCTGCGGGCCCGGCCCAGACGCCCGACAGGCCCGGGGTGCGGAGTGTGCCACACCCTGTCCCCTGCACCACCCAGGCCGTGCTGCGGTCCAGGGCCTGTGGACCCCGCTCAGCCCCACCGGACCCACGGTCCCACCACCCCTCCTGGGGACAGTTGAGGCCCCACAGCTGTCCCTGCCTGGGCCTCAGTTTCCCTGTGTGGGTTGGGGTGCAGTCCTCACCTAGTCCTTCCCAAAGCCCTCCAGTGGGCACCAGGACAGACAGGCAGGGGTCTGCCAGGGGTGCAGCGGCCCGGGCCCGGGAGCAGGGCCTCGGGGTCCAGAGCCCGCACTCCCACCCTGCGCCCCTGGCTGGCTCCCTGCGGCCTCAGCACCCAGGCGCCCGGCTGCCCCGCGAGAGCAAACTTTCCCTGCTGCAGGGCGCCCTCTGGTGGCCCGCCATGGGCAATGGCGCCTCCGAGGAGGAATCAGAACCGGGAGGATCTCCAAGGTCCAGGACCCGCTGAGGTTCAGGGACACCCTGTGGGGTTGGGGGTTCGGGGATTTGGGGGTGGGGGTGGGAAGCATGCTGGTGTGACATCTTGGCAGGACCAGTCACCGATGTCCCCAGGGCAGGAGGAGCCGCGTGCCGGACTTCAGACCCCAGGTTTTCATCAGGCGGAAGTGTGCTTGCGGGACCCTGGAGTCCCTCCCCCTCCCCCAAGCACTGCCTGGGTCCGTGTCCCACCGGGAGCCGAGGCCAGGCGTGGAGGGGCACTGGGGACCTGCAGCCTGGAGCGGGACAGCTTGCTGACACATGGGCTCTGGGAGTCAGGACCCCGTGAGCCCTCGATGGTCAGTGTCCTTTTCCCCGGTCCCGCTGTGGTCCCTGCTGTGACCAGACTCAGGAGAACACTAAGCCATCCTCTCCCTGCCCGCTGGGCTTGCCTGGCCCCCACAGACACCAAGGTGGAGGGAAGAGTGGGGATGTGCTGGGGTGGCCTAACAAGCCCTTGCCTCCTCCATGGCCAACTGAGGACCCAGTGGGCAGTTCTGTCCAGGGACTGTGTGTGGGGAGAGTGGGCCCAGGTTTCAAGCAAACCCAGTGGGGGGATGTTCATTCGTTTTATTCCCTGAAGCATTTACTTGTTACCAGTGGCAATACTGCCACCACCACCATCACCATCACCATCATCACTACCATCACCATCACCATCGCCATCACTATCATTACCATCACCATTACTACCATTACCATCACCATCACCACCATCACCATCATCACCATCACCATCATCACTACCATCACCACCATCACCATCACCATCATCACCACCATCACCACCATCACCACCATCACCATCACCACCATCATCATCATCACCACCATCATCATCATCACCATCCCCATCTTCGCCACCATTGCCATCACCATCACCCTCATCACCACCACCACCATCACTATCACCACCATCACCACCATCACTATCACCACCATCTTTACCACCATCACCACCATCACTGCCATCACCATCACCACCATCACCACCATCACCATCCTCTTCCTCAATATCACCACCACCATCACCATCATAACTACCATCACTGTCACCATCACCACTATCATCACCATCACCCTCACCATCTTCAATATCACCATCACCACCATCACCGTCATTATCACCATCACCATCGTGACAACCATCACCGTCACCACCATCACGGTCACCACCATCGTCATCACCCCCATCATCATCCTCTTCTTCCTCAATATCATCATCACCATCACCACCACCGACACCACCAGTGCTTGCCAAAGCAGCCCTCTTGGGGTGGGGGATGGGCTCCATGGGGGCCCCTGGTCTCCCACACTTGCCACACGAATTCCCGGTTACAGGCCTGGGAAGAGGGGCGGCGTGGGTGGCCACCAGCCCTAGGGCTTCCAGAGGCTTCTCCTGAAGGCAGCAGGGCCAGGCTGAGATGGGGGGCAGAGTGAGGACATGGCAGCATGCAAAGGAGCACCTGGTACCGCTGGGGCCATCCAGGAGGGCTCCCTGGAGGAGGAGTCACAGGAGCCCTTGCTGAGGACGGGCTGGGCGGGCTGGAGGCTGCGTGCCAGGGAGAGGGCCTGCAGGGCACGAGGGCTAGGCGGGGCTCAGGGCAGCTGGGACTGATGGGGCGGGCACAGGCTCTGTGCTCTGGGAGGCCCCAAGAGGCACCCGAGTGGACGGGCATGAGCAGCTGCCCATGCACACTGTGCCCCAGCCCAGGTGCTGGTCCCACGGGGGCTCTGCCGCCTCACTCTGGGGCGCAGCAGCAGAGGCCCCTCCTGCGGGCGGCCGTCCCTGACACCCCGCGGCTGTGGGTCCCCTTGGGGCTGCCACGCCGGGGGCTCTGGTCAGTTCTCCCAGGGCAGAGTGTGACTTGCGTGGCCACCACCGCTGCCCAGCGCTCGCCTCCTCCAGGGTGGCTTCTCACGCTGCAGGGGGCTCCCCGCCGCCCAGTGCAGCCCCCCAGGGCCTTGGCGGGTCCACTCCCACTGCTCCGGAGGACACAGCTCCACCCGCCAAGGCCTCCTTGGCCACGCCGAGACCGTACCACTGGGGCTTGCCCACCAGATGGGCGATGTGGTGAAGAAGGTGGATGAGATTCACTGGCGTGGTTCACGGGTCTGTTTGCCTGTCTGTCTGTCTGTCGGGTGGGTGGGCGGCTCTTGGCAGCAGCATTCACGGTATTTTTGACCATGCCTTGTAAAAACACTCAGGAAAGAGAACCGCAGAGCTGCCGCAGAAACTGGCAAGTGCTATGCGCCGGGTGTGGTGGCGCACGCCTTTAATCTCAGCACTCGGGAGGCTGAGGCAGGAGGAGCGTTGTGAGTTCGAGGCCGGCTTGGGCTACAATGTGAGCAAGACTGGCCTGAGCTACATAGTGCGACCCTGCCTCAAAAAAAATTGGACCGGGAGTTTGGCTCAAAGGCCAAACTTGAGGTTGAGCATTTGATCCCCAGTACTGGAAAAAAAAGTGGCAAGCGTGATGGACGAGTGTGTCGAAGTGAGGGGGAGCTTGAGGGGGGTGGAGGGCAATGTGTGTTTTCCTGTAAGAAATACTAAAGTTTCCAAATGTAAATACTCAGGTATTTTGATCACACCGCTCTGTTTTAACACCTCAGTGCCCGCAGTGCCCTGTTAGGGGACAGCCAGCCCATGTGGGTGTAGGATTCGGGACCCAACTGACAGAACCCCGTCCGGCACCCACCTAGTGTCCCCCGGAAGTCCCGCAGGGTCAGGGCGGCTCCCTCCCGGCTTGGCTGATAACGGACCACACTGCAGGGACCTCACCCTCTGGGGACATCATCAGATGGGCTCACGCGTGAGGCGTGGACGTTTGCATTTTCTCATTCCTCTGTCATCTGTGGAGCCTACCCAGGGCTTCTGCAGGGACTTGTCGTCCCCTGGAGAAGGGTAATGGGGACCGAGGCCACGCCTCACACTGCCTGCCCCTCCCGTGGGTGCCACTCCTAGCAGGGTCACTGAGTGAGCCGTCCAGGCTCCAGAGACTCCGGGGGGGCCCCGCCTGGCTGTTGACCATGCCCCTGGCTGTTCCAAGTTATTCCCAGGGGTAACCCACGGTTCCTGCCGGCGGGAACTGCGGACACGGAGAACTGGGACAGAGAGGGTGAGAGCCTAAGAGGACCCTGCTGGGGGAGAGCGGGTTGCCCCAGACACCTTCTCAGCACGGAGTATGGTGACAGTGGCTGCCCCAACGGCTACTGCTCCCCCTGACGAGGCACATGGGAGTGATCAGGAAGAAACGCAGGGACACTTTCTTAGGCCGCACAGGCTAAGTATCAACAACTTGTTTGGCAAGCTACCCATGTGGGGTCCTGTTGTTTTGCTATCACTGTCAGGACCCCAGTGATCCCCAGCAAGTGATACGTGAACATCATGAGATAAAGGATAAGGTTTTAAAAGACGTGAAACAGAGGGAGCGGGGATATAGCTCAGCTGCACAAGCGCCTGCTTGGCAAGCACAAGGTCCCAAGTTCGATTCCCCCATGAGATATTAGACATCTCGCCTGTTCCTGTCTATCCGCAGGCCAATGCCTTCATTTTAACATCAAACTACAAGAGCTTGCAGCAGAGCAGGTGGATCGAAACCAGGCAGTGGGAAGATCAGGAGTCACGGAGGATACGCTGCTGGGAACAGGCCTTACCACTGACTTCCCCCAGTGAAGCCTGTGACCAGGTCCACCTGAGGACGAAACAGGCAGGGCCACCATGCCGAGGACAGTGCTCCCGTCGGGTGCTTTCTGCGTGTCTTACAGGGGTCACGAGAGCCTCATGCTCAGCTCCTTGCTGGATTTCAGGCCATCTGCAGGTCCGTCCTTCACAAGTGGCCACAATTATCATGCCTCGCTTTGGAGAATGCAAGTAAAGACCGCAAACAAACAGACCCTCGGGATGGTCAGGGCCACACAAAATCTTGGAAGGTATCTGAGAACTTGTCACGATGTGGGGGGCAAGCCTGCCGAAAACTCGGTGTTAGCCCAAGTGATGGTAAGTCTTCCAAAGGGACCGGAGGGCTGCAGATGCCCGCTTACAGCCGGGGGGCCCTGAGTCCTGCCCTCCCGGCCCCTGCGAGTCACCCTGATTATCACTGATCTAAGACCTTGTTTTCTTTACAACCCCTCTGGGTCCTCTCTTTGGGGTGGTTACAGTAGGTTAACGCTTCTGTCGATACTTCATCTCACGTGACTCACACCGCCTGCCACGCGGCAGAAAGATGGGGCCCTTTCAACAGCATCGCTACCTGCCTTTGCTGCTGGTAAAAACTGATAACGGAGCCTCGGACGTCAGCAAGGCCTCGTCCTCTGGCTTTGAACTTCAGCACATTACACATCTCACCGGTACCCCTCAGACCTCTCAGGTCCAAGTCAGGATACAGCGTGCACACCTTTCCTTAAAAACAACTCAGGATACAAAAGGGGATTGTGGGTCCCTCCACAGGCACAATGAGATCTTGCTACCCTTACCTTAAAATTTTTAAACCCGCTTGCAGAAAGTAAAGACCCTCCATCGGCGCTCGACTGGCAGAAGGACAAAGTGACAGGCTCACCTAGGGCTCGAGGCCTGTGCAGAGATGTCCAAACCGGAAAGCGCACGGTGGGAGGAGGGCACGCTTGTGCGTAGACAGGTCAGGAAATGCCGTTGTGCGTACCATCCCAGAACGCGCGGCCACGGGGAGGGGAGATCGCCACACCCGAGTGGAGCCTGTGCCCCCCGCGCCCATTCTGGATCCCACGTTGTGTGGACCACATTATTATGTTTGTGTCTTCTATTTCTGTTCCTGGTCTGCAGGAGGGGACATCAAACGGGACAACGCCCAGACACCATCCAACCTCAAGTTACGCAGTTTCAACTCATGGTCACAGAGACAAAAAGGGGTAACTGCTGGGGCCCAGGGGATATGAAACCCTATGTCACTATGCAGGGACCAGGCCATGAGATGGGGCCCCGTGGCCTCGAGTCCTGCGCGCCCCTCCTTCGGGAACAGAGAAGCAGGCAGGAGGCCGCACAGGGAAAGCTGGCTCCCGCGGCATCCCAAGGTGGGGAGGCACCCGCGGAGGACAGGCGTGGGGACACGGAGGAGGCTCGTGCTCCGCTCCACTGCTCCCCATTTTTACTGCAGTTGCCGGACACCACCCCTTTCCCTGCGCTTCTCCCTTGCTGGTAAAATGGGTCAGCTGTGGAGACTGCTGTCCCTGTCCACCGGAGGCAGGCTCCTCCCGTCCCCTCGTACCATGAATATCACCTTTTGTCTGCCTTTATTCCCTGCTGTCCCCCTCCGCAGGTGTCTGGGGGTCTGATCAGTCCTTGGCAATCCTGGATGTGGCCTGGTGCCCTGGGTGCATTCTCAGGTAGAGACAAGGACCCCACGGAGGGGTTGCGCACAGTGGTGGGGTGCAGGCCCCACGCAGTGTGGCCGGACCCCCAGGCCCACAGTCTGACCCTAGAGTAGCTGCCTGCAGTCATGTGGTAAAGGCAGTGCCACCGGCCCAAGGGCCAGGGGTTCAGACCATCCCAGACTGGTGCTCTGCGAGGCGAGGGGTGAGTACCCCATTCTGGCCGTGGTCAGCCTGGCGCGCTTGGCTTCTGGTGCCAGAGACAAAGAACAGGCACCTATGACATTTAGTTTGACCTGGCAAACAGGATTAGGCTGCAGGCGCGATTCTGCTCCAGATGGCTAATCCAGCTTCCTAGGGACGGTCCCCTCCCGCCGGCCAGTCACGCACGGAGGGGCTGGGAAAGCGTGGGCCCGGGGGGTGGTTTCTAAACAGCACACTTGGCTTAAGAGGCATGAAAAATGCATGAAGTTCAGAGGAACGCAGAGCAACGGTGCGGCGAATATGATTAAAGTGTCTGGGTTGGACAATGTGCCTTCCTCTCCACCTCCAGCCCGCGGCCCTGCGCCAACGCCTTTGACCAAATCAGCCCAGAGTAGGTCTTAGCAGACCCTCCGCTGGGTGTGGGGACTGGGGTTCCCCATTCCCGCTCCTCACTCCTTCCACTTGGACTTCTGTTCCTGGGGAAGCTGGCGCTGGTGGCCACCCGAAGGCCAGCTGAGTTTGGGCTAAGTTTGGGATGGGGAGCAGTGGGTGTGCAGAAACCTGGAACTGCTGATCATGAACCCCAACGTCCACTGTCAGCCTCCGTGGTCACTGAGCTCTATTTTAGGCAGGGATACTTCTGCTCAGCTAAAAAAAAAATGATACTTCCCGGACTGGATCGAAGTTAGACACAGCCACGTGACCGGCTTCTGGCCAACAAGTCAAGGAAGTGTCACGGAGAATGTACAGGAATGGACTGAGGCTGCCCTTCTTTGGTCTTTCCCCTGTCTAGCAACCTGGAAGGCAAATGTGATGGCAGAGCTCTTGCAGCTAATTTGGACTCTGAGGCGAGGAGCCACTACTTGAGGAAGACAAGAACAATGAGCTGACGGGAGCCCAGGTGCCTGAGGACACGTGTGGCCCCTAGACCACTCTAGTGTGCCTACATTTCTTTTATGAAAAAGAAAAAGTGCACACTTATCTCGGTTAGGTACCAGCTCTTTGAGCTTTGTTGTTAAATCATCAGAGCCAGGCAGAACTAGATAGAGAGCGTCAGAACAGAGGGTGGGGGGGGTAGTCGCCTGGGTCAGGGGGTGTTGTGTTGTCTGGTGGTCAGGCAGGGACCCTGGGGCCGCGGGAAGATGGGAGAAGCGTGGGGGCGCTTGGCTTGAGGACCGTGGCGGGGGCCACGTGTGAGGGAGGACAGGGCTGCCCGCTGTCCTCCAGGACCTGCCATCCCTCTCCCGGTCACCCCGGGCCGGGAGCTCAGCCAAGCCACAGCTCCCGGCCTCTCCTGCAGCCCAGCACAGTGGAGATGGGCTGCCACTGGTGACGCTGGTGACACTGGGCACGTTGGCGGGCCATCACCAGCACCAGGGGCCTTCAGACGCCACCGTGAGCGTACAAGGAAATCGTTCTTCCGGTTTTCTTCCTGCAAGGGCGAGCTCAGCTATGCCTGACCTGGGTGAGCTCGGCTACCAGGCCACTTCCGGGGGACAGAAGGACCTGGGTCCCCTGCCGCGGTGGGTCCAGACAGCCAGGAAGCAGTTGGGGCTGTTACCTCCGAGCAGAGGTAACAGGGCGGGGGGGAAGAGCAGTCAGGCCTAGCAGTGACCAAGGGAATGGGGCAGTGATGGGAAGGAGGCACGGGGGACAAGTCTCGGGTTCGAGCCAGGGCAATGGTGTGCGGCTCCGGGGGTGGGGAACGGCACTCCATCCTGGGTGTCGCCCAGCACATGTGGGGGACAGCACCAGGGGAGATTTGGCTGTCCGGAGCTCAAACCCTCCCACTCCATGCTGTGTCCTTCTCTCCCCCTCCGGCATGCCAGCCCCCAAAGATGGACACCGTGTCCCCTCCAAGCCCAGCACAGGCCACACATCAGTGCTCTGCAGAGCTTATCCAGTGGGAGGCCAAGGAGCCAAATGCGGGGATAAGGGCCACCCTGCTTCGCAGTATCCCAGGTCACAAAGCGCCTGTCCACTCAGTGAGAGCTGGTGGTGGGGCTGCTTGTGTATTCGCATTCCCACACGGCACGCAGCCCCGTGGGACCAGTGCCAGAGCGCCTGCTAGGAAAACTCAAGATTCTCCCCTCCTGGATCGAGAGTGACAGATTATCGCTTTTTGTCCAGCACTAAGGGGACCCTGAGAGGTGGAACTTGTTTTTTTTTTTTTTTTTTTTGGTGGCACCGGGGATTGAACTCACAACCTTGCATCTGCCAGGGCAGGCACTTAAGCCACTGAGCCAAACTCCCAGCCCTGGTTTTTTGAGGCAGGGTTGCACTATGTAGTTCAGGCCAGCCTTGCGCTCACGTTGTAGCCCAAACGGGCCTTGAACTCACAACGCTCCTCCTACCTCAGCCTCCCAAGTGCTGGGATTAAAGACGTGCGCCATCACGCCTGGCGAGAGGTGGAACTTTCAGTGACTAAAACTGGGAATGTCCCAGGCAAACCACACACATTTGGCTTTATCTGTGCAGACTATACAGGGCCCACAGAGGAGGATGGCATGCTGCTGCCTCCTACAGAGAATCCACCCACCCATCAATCAATCCATCTATCCCTCCATCCATCCACCCCACATCCCTCCATCACCTATCCATCCACCCATTCCCATATCCATCCACCCATCCATCCATCTACCTCATCACCCATCCACCCATCCACCCATCCACCCATCCATTCATTCACCCATTCATTCACCCACCTATCCATACGTCCATCCACCTCCGCCCCCCCATTCACCCATCTGTCTCATCTACCCAGCCATCCACCTCCACATCCATCCACCCACCCATCCATCCATCCACCCGTCCATTTACCCACCTATTCATACATCCATCCACCTCTGCCCCCATCCACCCACCTGTCTCGTCTACCCAGCCATCCACCTCCACATCCATCCACCCATCCATCCATCCATTCCCACATCCATCTACCCATCCATCTATCCACCCATCCCCCCACCCCATGCATCCACCCATGCATCTCCCCATCCCCCCACCCCATCCACCCATTTATCTTATCCACCCATCTATCCACCTCCATATCCATCCATC
>RJWM01009652.1:0-39451 GCA_004363535.1 Dasyprocta punctata | reverse complement strand
CCACCCATGCATCCATCCCCACACCCATCCCTCCATCTGCCCATCCATCCATCCATTCCCACATCCATCCATCCACCCATCTTCACTCTCACCAGATCCTTCCTTGGCTCTGCTCTGGATCCTGGGGACAAGGAGATGAGTCAGATGTGACATTTGCCTTGGGGTTTGAGCCTGGAGGACACAGAGATGGCCCACAGACACACAGGCTGTCCAAATGTAAAAGCTGAGCCTGGTGCTGCACTGCAGGGGACCCACTTATGGCTCCCACGGTCCTCAAGGTCAGGACCCTAGGGTGAGCGCCCAAGGCTCTCCCTGCACACAGCGGTCTTGCTCCTCCCCAAAGGCACCACTCTCCTCCTTACCTGCCTCAAGAGGCTCCTCCTCCTGGAAGACTTAGTCTAGATCCGGACAGACCTGCACCGCTGTTCCTCAGAGACGGGTGTGGTCCGGGGAGCTGGCAGCCTGCAGGAGCCGGGCCGGCTCCAGTGCCCACTGGGCCTCTACCCACCGTACGGCTCAGGGCTCTGTCCTGCCAGAGGACCCCCACAGGCTGTGCCCCTAGAGGAAGGCCTGGCCCAGGCACACCCTCAGTCCTGTCCGGCATGAGCCGGGCATTAGGACTTCAGCTAGGCAGGGGCAGTGTCCTGTGTGGTGGGCATTCTTTAATCATTTTGGGATGAACTCATTTTGGTCAGAACGACCCCTGTGGGGCAGGGGCTATGATCATTATCATTATTTTCTTTTTCCTTCCTTTCTTTTCTTTCTCTTTTTGCAGTACTGGAAATTGGAGCCAGCGTCTTCACACTGAGCTCCATCCCCCTGCCCTTTTTAATCTTTTATTTTGAGCTGGTAAGTTGCCCAGGCTGGGTTTGAGCTTGCCGTCTTCCTGCCTCAGCACCCCGCTATGATTAGTATACTGCTGCAGAACTTGTAAGCTTTGTCAAGGTCACATGCAAAGGAGTTTGCTGAACCCCACCAGCCCATACCTAACCTGAGTCGCCGAGAACCCCAGGGTGTCCGCTCCCGAAGACGTGTACCCTCGGAGAACCGCAGGTCCCCGTAGGGATCCAGCATGGCCCCCTCTCCGCTGACCGCCCACCCCAGCCTCAGGGTTGAGGCCTCACCCTGGCCACCATCCTGTTAAATATGCAGTGTCACCTGGGGTTGGGGAACTGCCTGGGGTCGCAGATCTTCGACACCTCCACCTCCCGCCCCCCGCGCCTTGGATCAAGTTGGGGACCCAGTGGGGACTCAGTTCGGGAGGCGACAAGAAACCGGACGTCCAGAACTACCCAGCCCTCCCTCGGTGCCCTTCCTCCCGCGGCCGGCAGAGGGCGGCACTACGCCACGCCGCGGGCTCTTCGGGTTCCCAGGTGCAGACCTACGCCCAGTTCGCCCAGGGAAACTGAGGCACGGCGCGGCAGTTGGCGGAGAAACATGGCGTCGCGCCCTGGACGGGAGCGGACCACGGGCTGGCTGGGGCGGGGAGGGCAGGAGTTGTTGCGGCCGAGGTGGGGACGGCGCGGAGGCCCCCAGTCGTCCCAGCCCTGCGGACCCACGCCGGGCAGAGGCCGAGGGGCGCGCTATGGTCTCCCCGGACGCGGCCCCCGGGTGGGCACCATCCGCCTCTCCGGCCCGCCCGGTGTGTCCGGCCGCCCGCGCCCTCCCGACCCGCTGCCCGCGTGCGACCGTCGCGCGGCGTCGCCGCAGGGTGGCAGCATCCGCCCGTCTAGCTCGTGCGCCTCCCGACTCCGCGGTCCCCGCTCGGCTCCTGTGGAAGTGGGGCGACTTCCGGGTCTCTGGCGCAGGCGGTACGGGGTGGGGCTGCTGCTGCCATTTCATCGCTTAGCGTACCTCAGTTTCCCTGACCGGATTTCCAACGTCCCTTTCCTCCTCGAAGCCCCCACCCGCCCCCTGCAGAGATTAACAGGGGTGGGGCCCGGGGCCCCGGCAGCGCTAGGTGGAGCCCCTCTAGGAGGCCGGGAGAGTCGCGGTCTGCGCCCCGTGAGCCTGCTCACTGCCACCCAGGGCTCCATCCCTGCTGCTCCGGGCACCAAGTGCTCTCTGCTTCCGTCCACACCCGAGCGCCCCCTCCACAGGCGTCCAGGGTTGGAACCGAGGTGCAAGAGGGGATCCCGGCTAGGACCGACGAAGCCGGTCACGCCCCCCCATCCAAGGACAGGTGGATTCCGCGCAGCAGGGCCCACGGGCTCCTGGTGCCACCTGTGGGACCGAACAGAGCCAGGACGGCCCCGGGATGCGGGCACCGAGGCCAAGCCCACATCGCTCTAAGTCGCTCAGCCTGGGCCCCAAGCCAAGTGGTGCCGGCTCGTTCCGACCACCGGGGTGGGCGGGGCAGGGGCAGGGGCAGAAACTGGGGAGCCAGAAGCCTGCGCCCGAGGCCAGGAGGCCTGTGCAGTGTCCTGTGCCCTCCTTCATGGTGCTTGGCCAGGGAGGTCACCCTGGCCATTGCTCTGCCTGTGGCCGGGCTGGTCTGTCCCTCTTCCAAGTCTCCAATTTGACGCCGCTGGCTGCAGTGCTGGGTGCCTGGGTGTCCGCGTGTGCGTGTGTGCGCGCTTGTCTGTGTCACATCAGGTCTGGGGGAGGCATTGCTGGGGGGCGCTGAGGGTGTGGCCTGGAGGACCCCATGTGGTTAATTCCTGGGGCAAGCGGAAGAGCGTCCGGTAAGGAGATGCGATGGACGGTCTCTCCGTCTCCTACTCCGTCCCTTACTACAAACGAAAGCCTAGAGGCCACCGGGACCTGCGCGGGTCGTCGCCCGGCCCCCGCCCCGCCCCGCCCCCACCCCCGCGGGCGCAGGAGCGCAGGTGTCTCGGGCCGCGCCTTCCCCCGCCCCCGCCCCTGCCCGGGAAAGCGGTCAGGAGGGAGCCGGCGGGGAGGGGTCCGGGGTAGATGCGTCTGTGTCACGGGGGAGAGAGGAGAAAAGGGAGGGGAGCGCGGGGAGCGAGAGAGCGCGCGGCGAGCGAGGAGGCGGGCGGGAGGCGGATCCTCCTACCTGGGGCGCGCTCGCTGCTCGCGGCTCGCTCGCAGGGCCCGAGTTACCTGGGGAGCCCGACAAGTGCGGACACATTGGCCGCCGCGGCGCTCGGCGAGGCGCGCACGGCCCGAGGCGGCTGCGCCCGTAGAGGCAGCGCCCGCCCGCCGCTCCTGGCCCTGGCCCGCGCTCGTAGGGCCCCGCGGTCGCCCAGTGCGGCTCCGAGGTCGCGGTCGCGGGCCCCGGTGTCTTTCCGGGGCGCACGCGGCGGCCGCGGCGCCCCGGGCTCACCATGGTGGCTGCGCGCGCCGAGCGCCCGCGCATCGCTGGCCGCCCGAGCCGCAGCGCCGGCTGAGCGCGCTCCGCCCGCAGCCCCGGCCCCTGCCCGCCCCTGCCGGGCCCGCGTGTCCCCCGGCCGCCGCTGTCTATGGCGCAGCCCCCCGCCCTGGATCATGCACAGAAACTCTCGCAAGTGGATCTTCTACGTGTTCCTCTGCTTTGGCGTCCTCTACGTGAAGCTCGGGTGAGTACCCGGGGCGGCGGGTCCTCTCGGGGACATGGGCACCGGGAGCGCAAGGCTGCGCTCGGGTTCCGGGGCGGCCTGTGCATAGGATCTGCGCCCGGCCTGGCAGAGAGCCCCCCGGGCCCCAGCGCCGCGGGTTCTCAGGGGTGCTGAGCAGGGGCGGGAGGCGCGAGCGCGGGGCGCGCGGGTAGCGGCGAGCGTGCTCGGCGCCTACTTTCACCTGTTTGGGCTCCGGGCCCCGGAGCGGGACGCGCCTTCCCTCCCCCGGGCTGCTCTGGGCGCGGAGCCCGGGCCGAGCGCTCGCCGCCGGGAGGGCGCGCCAGGCGGGGGCGGGGGGCGTCCGCAGCCGGGGAGGCCTGGCAGGAGGGGTGCAGGGGGCGCGCACCGGGCGGCGCGCGTGCAGGCCCCGCAGCCGCCGCGGCCCGGCTTCTCTATCCATCACCCGGACGTGTTGAAATTACCTTGACAACTCGTCCGGCTGGCTCGGGATGGGCTGCGGGGCTGGCCCGGCCGCCTCGGGCTCGGTCCAGGGCCCGCGCCCCCGCCCGCACAGGACTCCCGGCCCGGCCCCCTCTCGCTGCGCTCCCCCTCGCGCGGCCCGGCAGGCGGGCGGGCACCCCGCGGCCGCGCGCTGCTCGCTGCGGTAGCTGCTCCGAGTCGTATTTCCACATTCCTGAACCCAGCCGAGTCCTTACCTGTTGAGCTGCGATCTCCTTTAGACAGAATCTGTCTCGGCCTCTCTTGGTTGGGGGTGGAGGTTGGTGTGACCCGGAGGGAATATGGTGCACCTCGCGAGTGGTGCCTGCTGCCCCGTGCCATCGCCCGTCCCGCTGTGCTCCTACTGTGTGCCCAGCACCCCCACGGGCCCCTTGTGAGCATCGCGCAGGGACCCATGGAGAGACAGGCTTCCCAGGCGGGTGGTGGATTCTCGCCCCTAGAACAGGCTCCTCGTGGCCCTTCCATCGCTCCTTGCCGCCGCAGTTTCACAGGTGGAGAGACGGGGCCCAAACCGGCGGCCCCAGGGCAGAGCCGGAACCCCGGGGGCTGGTCTCCGCGCTGCAGGCCTGGGCGGGTGCCTGCCCTGCTCCTGGTGGCTCTGTTTATTGTAGTCTGTGGGCAGGCTGTGTCCCTGCGTGTTTGTTTATGGAGATGTGGGGCGCCTGCGTCCAGCCGCCGGGGCTGGGGTGGGCCGGCCACTGTCTTCCAGACACCTGGTGCCCCAGGGTGCCATCCCTGCTGCCTGGCTCCCCACGGAGGCCTTGGGCAGCTCCTGGCAAGCCCTGGTTTGGGGCTTTAGCGCTCCGGGCTTTAAGGATTAGGAAACAGTGCAGGAGGCCAAGTCACTGTCCGGAGGAGTGAGGAGGCCAGGTCACTGCTGGGGGATCAGTGGCAGAGCTGGGGCCCACTCTTCCTAACATCAGGTCCTGCACTGGGCTCCGGGGAAGGCAGCCTCCTCCCCCACAGGGAGTGGAAAGAGCCCCTGCCTGCAAGCAGCAGGAGCTGAGGGTCAGGCGGCCTGGGCCCTGGGGAGTCCCAGGGCGTGGAGGTCTGCGCCCCTGCCCGAGCTGGCTGATCCCTCTGTAAGAGGGATCAAGGATCTGGCCACTTTGGATGGCATGGGACAGAAAAAGCAGCTGAGCCAGATCCCAGTGGAGCACTGAGCTGGGGTGGCCCCTCACCCCAGACTGCATGAAGTGGGGAGGCACTGCCAGGCCCCTCTCCTGGAGGCTCTGGCCCTACCCAGGAACCTCAGAGCGGGTCCCTCAGTCCCTGAGCAAAGGGTGGGCAGAGAGGGGAGCCACTCGGCTGGCTCCCCCCAAAGGCCTGGCCCTGCTTTCTGTGGACGCTATCTCAGGGGTATCAGGTAGGCAGGAGGGGACAGTGGGGCCCAGATGAGGAGGAGGTTTGGGGGCTTGAGTCCGACCTCCCAGCCTTCTCGGCCTGCCCTGGGGCGGCAGCTGGTTACCCATTCAGCCCTCCTTCCCGCAGCTGAGAAAAGCGGGTGTCCTGGGGTCTTTGCCCTGGTCGAGTAGGGTCCTGGCAGGGACATCTGTGAAGCCTCTTTGACTTTAATGACCAGGAGACCACAGCCGAACTAGCACCCCAGGGACGCTTCTGAATGCTGTAGTCCACACCTCAGAATCCTGGGAGTTGGGGTGTTAGGGTCATAAAGGTTCCAGCCCCAGTTCAGAGATTGTGGGTACTGGGGGCTTTCTGTGATCCAAGCTCCCCGAGCCCACCCCGGTGTGCTGCGTGTTTCTGCATGTTCGGGGAGGCCATGCGGTCGCCACCCCCACCCACACAGGCGCACTCCCCACCCAGCACCCTGCAGGAATGGCCCCGGGGCTCCCATACCAGAGGAACCAGAAGTTGGCCCCTGAGGAGATGGCCCCTGGGTTCTGATAACTTCGAAGGAGAATGACTCTGTGGGGCCACAGTTCCTCACCTGGGGCGCTTTTTGGATGGAGCAGCCTCCAAGCCCCAGGCCCGGAAGAGGAGCAACCCTGCTGGAGTCTGGGCGGCTGAAGTCTCAGGACCATCCCTGCCTGGGCCTTCCTGGTGAGGCAGAGCAGAGAGGTTGGGGGACCTGGGGCCAGAAGGGAAGGAGGCGGAGGAGCAGGAAGGGGGAGGAGGAGGAGGAGAAGGAGGACGAGGGGCCTTTCTTCTGGACCCTGGAGGTGCCTTGTCTGCTGTGTGACACGAGCGCCCCTCCTGCAGTGGACAGGGTTCACACCCCTACAGAGGGGCGCTTTGTGCAGCCAGGATTGGGCGAAAACAGGAACTACCCCAAGCCTGTGCTTCTAGACAAAAAAGAAAAGAAAAGAAAGGATTGTTTAGAAAGTGTCTTTCCACTCCACAGCGGTCCCTAGCAAATCCTCAAAGGACAGCCAAAGCTGTGGGGTGGGGAAGCTGGAGGTGAGGCTCCCCAGGGTGAGGAGAGGGCGCCCTCCCCGCGCCCTCACCGCCTGCACCACCCGCCCAGGGCCCCGGGAAGCAGGACAGACAGCTGCGGCACCGCGCAGGGGTGGCCTGTTGCGGCACGCGGGTCCACACCCAGGTCCGCGACCCCAGCGCGCGCACGAGTCTGTGCACACACACCTGCGCCCACGCTCCCACAGGCGCACACGGGCACAGCCATGCCGCCGGCCACACGCGGCGGAGCACAGCGGGCAGTGGAGCAGCGCCTCTGTGCGGTTACCCCGGGGTGCCACCCCCAGGGGTGCGCTTCAGAGCCAGCTCAGAGCCGTGTGGCTGGCGAAGGTGGGGGTGAGCGCGTCCCGGTGGAGGCAACTTGGGCTAACCCTGGGGGCGGCTCCCGCCTCCCGCTTGCTCTCCGGTCAGCCTCCCCTTTAAAAAAACCCGCCCGCCGAGGAGGCGGATGTAGGGGCGGCCCATCCAATGGCAGCTGCGCGCCTCGGGAGACTTGGAGACGTGAGCCAGCGCAGCGACAGAGCCGGTTCGCACCGACAGACGGACGGAGGGCCAGACAGCCACCAAGGCGCTTCCGCCATCCCCGGCCCCGCTCCGGCCCTCTCCTCCAGCCCCAGCGTCGGCTGCGCCCCCAGATCCAGCGCGATGCGCGGCCCTGGCGGTGGGGCCAGGGGAAAGTCTGCCCCCTGGCCCGCGAGCCCCGGCCCCTAGCGCCCAGCGCTGCCGCCCTGCATCGGGGAGGGCCGTGGGGGTCCCGGGCCTCGGCTGGCCCAAGAGCCCTGTCGGAGGGGCCTGCCCAGCCCCCCAGGCGCGCGGCCCACCATGCTCCTGCTGTCGCCGCGCAGCGCGCTCCTGTCCGTCTATTGCCCGCAGATCTTTCTCCTCCTGTCCAGCGGCAGCTACCTGTGAGTGCCGCGGGCGGCGCGCAGGGCGGGCGGGTGTGATCCCCGGCCTTCAGTGCTGGAGCGGTCGGGCAAGCAACTGGGCAGCGGGGCCCGGGGAGGGGTGCCGGGGTCCTGCGCACAGGCAGGAGGCTGGGGAGCTCGGACTGCCTCAGCGCTGAGGCAGCACACCTGGGAAACAGCCGCTGCGGCAGGGAGAAGGTCGGCCGTGGGGGCAAAGAAAGGGCGGCCCTAGGGCATCGCAGTCCCGGCTGTGTGCAGGGAGGGCGCGGGCCGGAGGGATCGGGGCAGAGCGGACGGTCCCTGCGCGTCCCCGCCGAGTCGGGACCATAGTAGGCTCTCTCCGTGTCCGCCCACGAGAGCAGCACGCGCACGCCCGTTGCCCGTTGTGCACACGGTGCACCCGGCGCCCCAGTAGCGGCGCCCAGCCTGTACCCCGCGATGTTGCTGTGGCTTCTGCGCCTTCGCGCCGTGCTGGGCAGCCTGGCCTCTGCTCTGGTCTGCGCCTCACCTGCGGGCAAGGAGGGCGCGCAGCGTGCGAGAACGGCGGCGGCGCGCCCAGGTGTCAGGGCGCAGGGAGCGCGCAGAGCTCGGGTGCGCGCGGGCATCGGGCAGGGCAGCGCCCACCAGCCTACGGGAAGCCGGGGCGGCCCAGTCCGGCCCAGCGAGCCGAGGGGGGCGCGTCCGCACAGCGGTGGCTTCGCCCGATTCCTAATAGGACGCATATGCTCTGGCCTCCGATTTAAAAAGAAGTTTGATTTATGGAACCGCTGTTTGGGGGAATTTAAGCTGGATGCTACTGATTAAACCTCAGCGCCAGCGCTCCCTCCCCTTTCCCTCCCCTCCCCCTCCCCCTCCTTTACACGCGGGCCACGTCCGGGGTCGCCTAACGCGGCCAGAGGGGACAGCCGCTGCCTCCCGTTCCCGCGCCACCCCCTCAGCTGTGCTGCTGCGGGCCTAATAAATCGCCGCGCCCCCACTCCATTTTAATAAATACACAGCCAGTTTCTCCTCCAGCTCCTAGGAAATTACTATCCTACCAGTTTTCCTTCTATAAATAGTCGCGCATCTTGAAACAAAAGTTTGCAACCGCAGCCAGATGCTGCGAGGCCCGCGGTCCCCGGCTGTGGGACATAATTACAAGGTCCGGGCAGAGGGAGCGCTCCAGGCCCGCGGGCAGCCCGGCTGGGGAGGCATCGCCTGGGGCAGGGTGGGGGTAGCAAGCCGCCCTGGGCAGGGCTCAGGGCCGGCTAAGCGCCGCCTGATTCGTGAGGACTCGGGCTAAAAGAGTGACCGGCCAGACGGTCCTGCTTCAGGTGTCCCTTCCCGGAATAATGGCAAAGGGGCCTTGGAGCCCAGCTTCTGGCTCTGGGAGCTCAGAAGACTTCCCCCTCCCCGGAATCCTGGCATCTGGGTTGCCAGCCTTGCTAGTGAACCGGCGGCTTCTGTGCCCGAGGAGTCATTTTTGGAGCGGCTGCTGAGGTTTGGTATGCCTGGGGAGGTGCGCGTGGGGGGAACCAGGAGCCCTCGGGGTGTTTGGGGGAAGAGGAGGGAGGAGGGCCGCAGGGACCCAGGCTGGTGGGAGTGGGGTGCCCCACAGCTGCTGAGGGATGTCTGGCAGGTGGGAGCCAGGATAACTGCAGACCCCAAGTGTTCCTTTGGGGAGCCCCCATCTCAGACGGTGGTGGCCACCATCTGTACCCACACGGGCTCACTCCTGCCGCACTGCCAACTCTGTGGGCAGAGATCCTTTAAAGGGAACAGCTTTCTCCAATATTCCAGGGCCAGTGTTGGGGTCCAGTGTGTGTCTTGGGGGACAGTCAGGCAGCCTAGGGGACAGAAAGGCAGACCAGGAAGGCAGTGCCACGCCAGCCTGGTCTTCAGCCCCAGGGGAAAGAAAGTGTCCACATCCCAAGGGCCACCAACTCTGGGGTTCCTGGAGCCAGCAGGTAGCATAGGTGTCCTTGGCTTCCTTTCCTTTGCTGGGTGGCCAAGGGCTGGCCAGTGTGTGAGGTGCCCCAGGTGGGTACCAGGCCCGGGGAGTTGCAATGAAAGCCTGCACAGTGGGCGGGTGGACCCTGCCCCTGAGGGGACCTGTGTGGGATGCCTGTGCCAGGGAGCCTTGAGAACAGGGCAAGGTGGGGGGGCCCCTCAGCCCTGCAGAAGCACCCCGAGGGCCAGCAGGCGAGACTGGCTTTGCTCTGCTGCAGAGAACTTTCCAGAAGGCAGCGCGGCTGACAGTTGATCTGTAGGGCCCTTTCGTCTGGGCTCTTCTCCCAGCGCCTGTGCTGGCCTGTGGTCCGCACGCAGCCCAGCCAGACCCATGCCTGGGCCCCTGCCGCTGATCGGGTTGGACGGGTGTGCTGGCCTGGAAGGGCCCGGGGCCCCACCGGATGCCGAGGGTGGCCCAGCTGTGCGCAGAGGCCCGGGCCAGCACCCCATCCCCATGCCCGCGGGTCAAAACAGAGCTCCCAGGGCCGGCGGGGGTCAGCGAGGGCCCAGAGGGGGCAGGTGGGGCCTGGGCCACCAGGAGGGCCTGTGTTGCTGTGTCAGCTGGCGTGGGGGCCTGGCTTGGGCCCAGAGCCAGACCCAGGCTGGGCCACTGTCCTGGGCAGGTCCCTTCCGGTCTTGGCGTCCTCTCCCAGATGTGGGGGTTGGCTGTGACACCCCCCAGGTCTTCCGGTGTAGCTTGTCATGGTGACCGCCTGCTCTGGGGAGCCGAGTGAGTCATGGGTGACGGGGCGGTTACTCACCGACCACCTGGCTGTGGGGGGCGGGGTGCCCACCGCGGCCCTGCTGGGGTGAGCCTCTTCCTGGCTCCCACTGTGGCTTTGTCGGTGGTGGGGACCGCAGCCCCAGCAGCCTCCCTGCGAGCGTGCCCCTCGGTGGAGTGGGGTGCTGAATCAGGCCCGTTCCCCAGGCCTCACAGCTGGGGTGGGCAGCACGGCCCTCAGCAGGTCACCGCTTGGGGAGCAATGTCTGTGCCTCTCTCTGAATCTGTCTCCTCTTGGGTTGGGGGCATGAAGATGCCGCCCTACAGGTTCAGCCGGCCCGTGTCCCTCTGTGTCCGCAGGCACGTGACACTCCTGTAGTGGAGTGGGGGCCCCTGGAGGTTAGAACTGGGAATCTCGGTGACATTTTAAGCCCTAGTTGCCTCCCTGACTGGAGATAGACAAATGGAACTCTCTGATCATAGAAAATGACACGAACCCATTGCCCAGTGACCGTGTCTGGCCAATCGAGAGACAGACAGACAGACAGAGGGATGGTGCCTTCCCTTAGGAAGCCCAGGACCCATGGGTGACCAAGTTGGGTCCTCTGCAACCTCACCTCTTACTGCCTGGCCTTGTCTAGGCCCGGCCATCTCTCCTGAGAAGTGAGCCGAGTTGGCGTGGACCTTACCAGGTGGCCCGGAGATGGGTTGTTCTTAGGTGTCAGGAGCAGGGGCCTCCCCAGTGGCAGCACAAAGGGAGGCCCAGCAACTAGATTTTGTTCAGGAAGGAGGGCCTTCTGGAGGGATTATCACCCAGCCAGGATTTTGAAGGATGAATAGGAGTTGGTCAGGCTAAATAAAAGCAGGAGTCTCTCCGATACGATATTGGGAATCAGAGATGGGGTCTTTCCTGAGGTTGCCAGAATCTGCTTCCAACCACTCAGCTCGAGGTCCCTGAGGGGAAGTTCTCCAGGGCTGGTGCTGCTGGGAGGGTCCTGTGGAGGGTACAGGTGGTTCAGGGCGGGTGTATGAGGCCATGAAGGGAGCTGATGTTGGAGGCGCCCCTCGTCATGTCCACTCCGTTGCCACACCCTTCCCTGGGCTCCCCCAGGCCACCCTGGGCGCTGGCGTGCAGGGTCCTGGCTCCTGTCCCTGCCCCTCCACCAGCCTCCGGGGGCTTCGGATCAGGGCGTCACGCTGGGCGGCCTCGAGTGTGGCGCCTGGTGATGGCTGCTTGCAAGGAGGGCAGCGTCCGGTGTGGGCTCCAGGCCCCTGCTCCTCTCCCAGTGGATGGTGCGGCTGCAGCGGGCTTCCCGGAGCCTCGGTCCTGCATGGCCCTGGGTCCGGCTCCGATGGGGCTCAGCTCCCTCCCGGGGGGACCGGAGGCGGGTGCCCTCCCTTGTCAGATGAAACCCCGGCCCTGGGCTCCCTCAGCCTGATGAAAGGGTCATTGTGTGGCGCGGGCCGCCCGCTGGCCAAGGACAAAACCACCGTTTGTCCTCCCTCCTTGGCTTGGGGCTGGGGGCCTCCCCTCGGGCCGGCCGGTGGGGTGGGGGTGGGTACAGGTGTGCACCCTCCTCCCGTTCCCTCTCATCTCCTGCTCGGCTGCCGCCAGGGCCACCGCTCCCTCTGCTGGGGACGCTGAGGCTCCAGCTGGCCTCGCGGCAGGCGGCTGAGCAGTAAGCTGTCTGGCCCTGGAGGCATCCAAGCGGATGCAGGAGGAACCAGGCAGGGCTGCGGGGAAGGGCACTGCCTGCGCCCAGCCAGTGCTCACGGGTCCTCCGGCAGAGCATCCGGGGTGTGGCTGGCCCCTGGTATGGACGTGGACGCCAAGGCCACCCCCAGCCCAGCGGAAGGCGTCCTGGCTCCAGGCTGGGGGCTGGGGTCTCCCAAAGGCCAGATGGAGGCTGAGAGCATGGAGACGCCCACAGACCCAGCTGGTGCGCCTCACTGCGGATCTGAGCTTTCCGGGGTCTCCGTGGCCTCTGAGTGTGGCTCTGGGCCTGGGGCACAGCTTTCCCGTGATCTCCTGTCGCGGTGCCCTCCTGAGGGAGCAGAGGTAGCCTGGCTGGCCAGCTTGCGACCTCTGTGGGGTCCGTGTGCATTGGGGGCTGCTGGGTCCTCACCTTGGGGGCTTCTTCCCTTCTCTGGGCCTCACCTTCCCCATCTGAGCAATGGGTCCCAATTTTCTCCCAGGACCCCGGTCCTCTTTCCTGCAGTGCTCTGAACCTGTGCTCTGGCTCTTCCGCAGGCACCCTGACCCATCCACAGCGGGCAGGCTGGGGCTAGCTTCCCCAGGAAGGTGTCCGAGACTGCCCAGTGTCTCCTCCTGAGCAGGTGGGAAGTGGGGGCTGCGCTGGGGACTGGACAACTTCCCAGCTCCAGCTCAGGTCTTCCTGGGGTGATGTCACCACTGGCAAGAAGCGCTGGGAATTTCCAGGTGCTGCTGAACACCCCTCCAAGGAGCCACCGCGTCACCCTGGCCTCTCCATCACCTCCGACTCCCAGGGTCCCCGGCGTCCATAGGCGGAAGTGCTGGCGTTAGGGCCCAGCAGGGCTGGCCTTGCCCTTGGAGGCCCTGCCTCAGGGATGCAGCAAAGGTCAGGCATGCCCGTCCTCCCCGGGGGGCCTTGCTCAGCCTCAGGCCTGTGACGCAGGGCCAGGGGCCTCTGCAGAGTGCGCAGGAGCAGTGTCGGGGCTCAGAGCCGGGAGTCCAAGGCTGGACAGGCAGGTGCGAGGGGAGCGCTCTGGGCGGGGTCCACAGCTCTGTCCCCCACGTCTGCGCAGCTCAGTGTCCGAGGATACAGGGCACAGCACCTCGAAATGGCCAGGCGGGGCTGTCTGGACCCTCCTGCTGGGTGCAGCTCCTAGAGGGTGGCAGGGACACCTAGCTGTCGCCAGGCTGCCACCTTCCTTTCCTCCCGGTGTCTCTGAGAGCTGCCCGCGGGCGGAGCTGGGCCTCATCCGTCCCGAGGTCCCTGCAGGGGCCTCCCACCAGGGCGGCAGGATCGGATCGGAGGCTGTTGGCTCCCACTTCCTGCACTGTCCTCCCGTGGTGGAGTCTGAGGGGCGCAGACCTGGACACAGTACAGGCCGCTTGGCCGGCACCTGCTTTGGGCTCTGACCGCAGATTGCTGCCAGGCTGCTTGTGGCCGGGACGTAGTGCGGCCCTTCGGAGCCTCCTGGAAAATGATGAGCTCCTGCCTGACTGGCAAGGGGTGCTGAGCACCCCATCACTGGGGGCATCCAAGACGAGGCTGGGGCTATGTGGGTGAGGCGGGGGAGGGAGCTGGGCAAGCGCAGGCGAGGTGGCCCCAGCTCGGGCTCCTGTTCTCCGGGTGCTGTGTAGCCCAAGGCTGCCCTCTCGGCTCCACCCCATTGCCCCTGTCAGGACAGAGGTCCCTCAGGATGGGGGCCCCTGTCTCCAGAGGCCCCCGCACCCCATGCAGAGTGCCCAGGAAGCCACCAAGTGCCCAGGCTCCCAACCTGGCCCCGGGCCCGTGGGCCCTGCCAGCTCCTCCCACCTGTTCCGCCCGCTGCCTGCCTGTCCATCTGTCCCCGGGGTTCGGGCTGGCATCCTGGCCCCTGGGCCTGTAGGACGCCCCCGCATCCCAGGAACTGGCACGCTGGGGCCAAGGCCGGGCAGAGGGCTGTCTTCCTTGCCTGGCCCCGGCCAGCCGTGTGGCATGGTGCTTGGCATCTCTGCGGTCACTGTCCCCATCTGTAGTGTGGGAAGCCACGGGGAGGGTCAGGGGAAGGCCTGGACACGGGCCCCACAGGCTGCAGGAGCCCAGCACCCGTTGGGGCGGGAGGACTGAATGCAGGCACCCCAGCTTCCTGCAGGAGGAGCCCAGGGCTGGACCTGCAGCCTGGCCTGGACACTGGAGGGGCCGGCGCCCCTGGGAGGACAGTGGTCTGTCCCCCGGGCAGAGCCTGGGCGACCGTGGCGGTGCCTGTGTGCTGTTAGGGGACCGGATGGTTCTGACGTCTGAGGTCAGTGTCCTGAGGTTTGGGGGTCACCAGAATGGGACGGGACTCTGACTCCACCTCTGGCCCAGCCCAGAGCCCTGCTCTCCACCCGCTTTCTCCCCGGGGTGGGGTGGGGTGCCAGGCCAGGAACGCCGGCTATGCGGGGGAGGCTGGGAAGGCTCTGGACAGTGAGCTAAGCAGGGTGGCGGCCGAGGAGAGCACGGCAGGCGGGGCACACAGCGAGGGCGCTGGTGGCCACTCTGTCCACCTCGCGGCTGGGCAGTTCGAGCCCAGGGAGGCCAGCGGGAGTCTGCGCTGATCAGAGCCGGAAGCTGGGACCCCACACCCTCCGTGGGCAGCCTGCACCCTCGCCGTGCAGGTGGGAAACTGAGGCTGGGGCAGGGCAGGGAGGGGAGCACTGGGCCGGCACCTTTGGGCTGTCCCTCTCCTTGGGTGCAGGCCGTGTGTCGGGACATGGGACAGTCATATGGCCACGGGCCGGCTGCCGCAGCCCCGTCCTCCCACCTCCCCCAGGGCCCCGCCTTTGCTGACTGTTCCCCATCTCAGCTGAGAACCAGCTCCCGGGGGCCCTGGGGTGCAGGACTGTCCCCCCAGCGAGGAGGGAAAGTGAGTGGGTGAGGGCAGAACAGCTTCCGGTGACCCAGGGCCCTTTGCAGCTCTGTGCCTAGATGCGGGCTGTGGGGTCCCTGCCTGGGCCCTCGGCGGGCCCCCCGGCCAGAGCGGGGGTGAATGGAACAGCCAGCGTGGGGCACCTGAGGGCAAGGAGCAGCCTGCAGTGGGCGGCACAGGGCCTGGGGAAGCATTCCTGGCCCCGTTTGACAGGCAGAGACACCAAGGCCCAGGATCCTGCTGCCCGCTGGAGCTCCCCGGCCTGTCTGTGGCTGGAGCCCCCGCCCGGCCCGCCTGAGGGAGAGCCCCTGGGACAGCCCGGGAGGCGAGCAGGCCAGCACCACTGTCCCAGGTATTTTTGGAGTTACTTCCTGGGCGAGGGGACCCAGGCCCGCCTCCCTGGCTGATCACAGATAATCAGAACATTCTTCGAATATTTTGCTGGAGGTGCCCGGGAAGGGAGAGCTACCGAGTGCTCGGGGCCCGCAGCGCAGCCCAGAGGAGCTGGGGCAGCAGACATTGGGCCGGCCAGGGCAGGACGAGGTCCGGGGGAGGCTTGGCCAGGCTGTCCCCCTTGTGGGCAGCGCTGCAGGCCCCTGGCTGGGGACGGGGAGCCAGGTCAGGGGCCGTGAATGAGGCCACGGAGGGTGCTGGGCAATGTGGGGTTCCCTGCCCCAGGCGGTCCACAGCTGGTAAGTTGGGCCGACTGTGCCCCAGTGGCCTTGGGGTGGGACCGAGTGGTGACACAGGGTCCTGGGGCCCCAAGAGCTGGAGAGTAGGTGGCCTTTGGGGAGGGGTCTCTGCAGTGGAGAGGTCTGACCTGGGCACGGGGCAGAGGTGGGGCTGTGGGTAAGGGGGGTTGAAGAGGGGTGCTCATGACACAGCCCCCCAGGAGTGACCCCGGCTGGGCTGCGGGGCCCAGGCAGGACCTGGGTTGCCGCTGCCTCCGGGAGCTGGGGACAAGGCGGGGGCGGGCAACTGGGGGCAGGCAGCCTGGGAACCTGGTGATCTTCCCAAGGGGGTGCCCGCTGCTGTGCAGGGGGTCAGTGTGGGTCCTCGGCACCCCTCCCGCTCTGTGGCTCAGTCCAGAGAGGGGGGAGAGCCCGGGTTGGGGAGATGGGTGTGTGGAGAGGGCAAGAGGAAGCAGAGGTGGCCGAGGCCTAAACGCGCCCCCCCAGCTCGCCCCTCCGCCGTGATGGTCCGAGCACTGCACTGGCCTCCCTGATGAAGCCAGGGCTGCGTCTATGGGGAGGGGCTTCAGGCTGTGATGGGCAGGTGGGGGGTCCCAGTTCCTTCCTTCACTGCCCAGGGACAGCGCACAAGTGGCCCAGAGGCCTGGCTTGGGCTCCAGGTCACCCACCTGGCCACCCGGGTGGGGTTGCCACCATGAGTTCTGGTGCTGGCGAGCTGGGTGGGACCTGGATCTGCCTGTTTCTATCCGTGAGGCCTCAGGATTGACTCTTAATCTCCCCGTGCCTCAGTTTCTTCCTCTGTAAAATGGGAGTGAGACCGCGTTCCTTGGACACGGGTGGGCTGTCTGCGTCTAGTTAGCACCGCGGCCACAGTCACGAAGCCAGGCTGTGCCTGGTGCTGATGGTTTGTCCCTGACCCAGCGGTCTCCGGCCAGCGTCTCCACTCCCAAGAGAAACAAACGCTTGCCATGCCCACAGCGCAGGTGCGTCGACACGCGCCAGGTGTGCACCAGCTGGACCCCCTGGCTGCGCCCTCTTCTAGGGCAGCACCCCAATCCCTGCACAAGGCCCAGCCCGGGGCTCCTGGAGGGTGTCCTCCTCCGGCCTCAGGGGAGACACCGGGGTGAGCTCTCACCCCCCCGGCCAGGGCCGTTCCAGAGCCACCTCTCTTCTCCTGTCCTGCAGCGGGGACCCTAGCCCGGCCCCCGCTGGCAGCAGGAGTCGGACCTTCACTGTCAGCCCTGGAGGGGCGTCTGGCGACCTCAGCACCCGCTGTGTGATGGCCCGAGCCCCGGTCCCCGCTGTGCTCCTGTGTTAAAGCTTGGGGACCAAGTACAGTAACAACATCAGCTGGTACCAAATCTGCCAGCCCCCTCCTGGTAACGAGGGGGGAGCAGGGGAGGAGGCCGAGCTCTGCCAGCCTGTCAGCACTTTGTCACCAGCCCTGCCCTGCGACACACCTCGTCCCTGACCCTCAGAGCGGCGGGCGTGGCAGGTGTGGCCACTTGTGAGGGCAGCCAGCCTTCTGGGGTCCCAGGGCAAGAGACACCTTCGGGGTGGCCCTGTTTGGGGTGGGCTCCCTGAGTCTCCTGGAGAAGGAGGTCCCCACCTTTCTGCACTCTGGTTCCCAAAAAGGCCCTGGCTTTCGGAAGACAGCAGGGACCCCACGTTGTCCCCTCCGCCCCCACCTCCTGTGTGCTGCCGCGAGGGAGGTCACTTCCGGCTGGACGGAAGAAGATGGAGGTGGCGCCCCCGCCCTTTCGCAGGGCAGCACCTCTCCCTGGACCTCTCTGTGGGCCCCTGGGCCGGGCCGGGTTGAGCAAACGCCTGGACTTGCCGCTGGGCCCACTCCTGTGGCGTCTTGCCTATGTCCTGGGGCCCCTGGGCAACACGGGGGACGAGCCCAGAGCAGAACTTTCCACGGAAAAAGCCAGCAACCAACGCCCCCGCCCGGTTTCTCTGCGCTCAAGGCAGCGACGCGGCCTCCCTGGTCTTCCTGCCCTGCCGGGGCCCTGCTGAGGTGCCCGGGGTGTGGTCCCTCCGCACCAGTCCTGCCGGCATGCAGAGCCCCGCCCCAAGGGTCTGAGTGCCGGAGAAGGCTTGCAGGCAGGTGTCCAGTGGCTTGGACACCACCAGCAAGGAAGGATTGAATGAACCAATGAACCACCCCCAGGATACGTACTCAAGCTCATCCTGAGGATAATGAGTGGATGGCACACGCCTGTAACCCTGGCGCTCCGGGAGGCTGAGGCAGGAGGGTTGCAATTTCAGTCCAGCAATTTTCTGAGACCCTGTCTCAAAATTTAAACGGATAAAAAGAGAAGGTCTGGCAATGTCGCTGGGCCCGAAGGCCTCGGGTTTAGAAGTACCACAAAAACAAAACGAGAAACAAAACGAGCAGGCCTGGTCCCTGCTCAGGCCGTCTCTGGGCTCGCATCAGGGCCCCTGAGCACCCCTGCCCCTCTGCGCGCCTGTCTCCACCCCTGTGAGCCCACACTCGCAGGTTAGGGGGCAGGGAGGCCGCTCACGCCGCGAGTGGAGAAACCCAGCACAAAGGGAGATGCTGGGAATGACTTCCAGGCTGTGTCTGCTGGTGCCCTGCCCGGCCGCCTTTCCCTCCCCTTTGCCCCCGGGCTGGCTCCTGGGGGTGCTGGTGGTAGGTCCTTCATCCCACAGCCCCGCACGCCTGGGGCCCACTCTCCCCCAGGCTCCAGGAGCCTTGTGTGCTGTCATGATTTTTAAAAACTGGTTAAATGCGCGTAGGATCGGACACGCTGTCTCCCCACTTCACGACACCCAGCCTCAACCCCTTGGCGTGTCCTACAGCTGTCTCCTCGGTCCACTCCGGAACATTGTCATCATCCTACCCAACCCACCACCTCTGCCTCCCCCAGCTCTGGGTGACCACTGTTCTGTTCCTGGTCTCCCTGGATTCAGCTGTTCATAGAGATAGGATGAGGCAATGCACAGTCTTTGTGTCTGGCTTCTTTCACCCAGTGTAATGTTTTTGTTTTGTTTTGTTTTGTTTTTTAGCAGTGTTTCTGAGATTTCTCCCACATGGTAGCATGATTCTGTACCTTGCTTTTTCATGGCCGTGTAATATTCCACTATGTGGGTATACCACATGCTGTCTGTCCAGTCCCCTTTCAGTGGCTGTCTGGGTTACTTGTACCCTTTGGCTGATGTGAGTTGTGCTGCTGGGAACCACTCTGTATACATTGTTTGTGTGTCTTCACTTCCTTGGCATCTCTAGGGATGAGAGGGATTGCTAGCTCTGTTTAGTGCTTTGCAAACTGTTGCCCATGGCAGCCACGTGGTGCCCCCTCCCACCTGCAGCTCGAAAGGCCCGTTTCCCCGCAGCCTCACCGACACATTACTGTCCAGCCTTCTAGTAGTCCCGGTGGGTGCTTTGTCTGAAGATGGAACCCAGGGCCTCCACAATGAGCTCCTTCCCCCAGCCCTTTCTTATTCTGAAACAGCGTCTCGGTAAGCTGTTAAGTTGGCCGGGTTGGGCTTTAGCTTGCGATCCTCCTACTTCAGCCTCCCGCTGCCGGGATCGCAGGTATGCTGTCCCCAGTGCGGCGCGCGGCTGCCTGCGGGGCGTCTCCACGTCCTCTCGGAGGTGTTCTGGCTCTGTGTATGTGTCTGTGTCCCCGTCCTCCCTCAGCCCTGTTGGGGTTCCCTGGGCAGTCCCTGCCCGCAGAGCTCCTTTCCCTGCAGGAGATGAGGGTGCTGCGGCCCAGCCTGCTGCTGCGGGGGGTGGTTTTGGCAACCAGGAGCTTCCCTTAGATCCAGGACCCAAATCCAAGCAGCCCCAGCCTGCAGTGGTGACCGGTGTGGCCCGGCCAGGTTCCCATCCAGCTCATGTCGCGGGCCACTCGGTCTCTGAGCATCTACAATTACTTTGGGCTGAATTCTCCAGATTCCAGCCCGCTCCCAGCCCCGCCTGCCCAATGCCCTTTCCTCCACGCCAGCCTGGGGCGCGGCTGCCCATTGTGCCCGTGCTCGTGAGACCCGGGGGGTCTCAGCCGGCTTAGCGGCAGTGGGGGGGGGGTTGGGGATTGAGTGTCGCCGGGCCATGGCACGTGCTGGGACCGCGCAGCTGCCTGGGGTGCGCAGCACCCTGGAAAAACACTGCCTGGCATCTCACGGGCAGGAGGTGGCTCAGGGCTGGATGGCAGCTTTGGGGCCCCGCTGGCCCCTGCTCTAAGCAGTTCCGGTCTATTGTGTAGAAGCCAAGTGCGGCTTGTCACCAGCCCTTCCCTTCTATCTTGATGTCCCTTCTCCGGGTGCTGTGGAAAGTAGCTGGTGGGCATCCCCGGCAGGTTGAAGAATGACAGCTCTGTGCCCAAGAGACCCCGGGCTGGGACTCGAGGAGGGCAGGGACTCACACACCCTTGCTCCGAGCGGCACTGGGGCACAGCCTCGAGGGGAGCAGGCCGGCGCCATGCCCCACGCCGTCAAATAGTACTCAGCCTTGGACAGGATGGAAGCGTGGGCCCGGGCTCCCAGGTGGACACAGTGCGGAAACAGTCCACTGAGTGAAAAGAGCCAGACAGACACAAAGGACCACGCACGTGCTGGGAGACTCCGTCCGCACGCGGTGTCCAGGATAGGCCGGCTCGTGGGGGCACGGCGCAATCACCGTGGCCAGGGGCTGGGTGGGGCGGGAGGGCGCAGGGTGGGGGGACAGCTGCTGGGTGCACAGGTTCCTTCGGGGCCCACGAAAGTGCCTTGGAACTTGACGGAAGCCGTGGTTGCACAACCCCGAGTGTGCGCGAGGTGCCGCAGAACTATCTGTTAAACTGCTTAATTTTATGTTATGTGAATTTTGCCTCATTAGAAAAACAAACAAACAATCAGGCTGATAATAGCTCCAGTTCTGGCTGAGCTTGGCAAGTGCCTTCCTGCCTGGGAGTTGCTAGATTTATTGCAAAGATGCCCTCAGGGGGCTGCTGGGAGGCTTCCCTGTTGCCAAGTGGCACCTGCCACGCCTGGCACACAGTAGGTGCACAGCTGGCGTCACTCCTGCTTCCTCCTGCATATACCGGGCATCCAGACGCGGGAGGGCAATGCCAGCAGCCCGTCCCTTAGGTGGGCAGCCTTTCCCTGGGGATTGTCTGTGACCGAGTGCTGGGGAAACTGAGGCTCACACCTGTCCCCCATCCCTGCCTCCACAGAGCACTGTCGTCCGTGGTGGCCCTGGGAGCCAACATCATATGCAACAAGATTCCTGGCCTGGCCCCGCGGCAGCGCGCCATCTGCCAGAGCCGGCCCGATGCCATCATCGTGATCGGGGAGGGGGCGCAGATGGGCATCAACGAGTGCCAGTACCAGTTCCGCTTCGGCCGCTGGAACTGCTCCGCCCTGGGCGAGAAGACCGTCTTCGGGCAGGAGCTCCGAGTAGGTAAGGGCAGCTCCGGGCTCGCGGGCTGGCCGGGCTGAGGGCGGGAGCCAGGTGCCCGCCGCCCCCAGGCCAGGCCCGGCCCGGCCACCACGTTCGCTGTCTTGCACATTCTTCCCAGTGACCGACTTCCATGCCACTGGCCCTGTCCAGGCCTGACCATGGAGGCCCCAGTGGGACCTGGCCCCGGCCCAGGCCCTGGACACTGCCCTGTGCGGGCAGGGGAGGCACCGCACACGGGGAGAGGGCGCTGGCTCTGGGCTGTGGGAGGGGACGCCATCTGATGGGACAGGAAGCTGGTGGCAGGGCTGCGGGGCAGGGCTGGGGTGCGGGGCAGGGCTGGGGCGCATCCCGGAGTCCCAGGCGCTGCGTCTCCACCTCCTCGTCTGCCCCAGAAGGACGGAGGTGTGGCATTACCGAGTGGGGTTGCTGGGGGCTCCATGAGGACCAGCACTGACCCGGGGAGGAGGAAATGCCGTCCGGCCCTGGGCTGGCAGGGAGTCCAGGCAGCAGGAACCTGTGAGCCTGGGGGGCACCACGAGTGAGGTGGCACCGTCTATGCTGATGGACTGATGGTCCCTCTCTGTTCTCACACCCTGGGGACAGACTTCACGGCGCCCATTTTACAGACAAGGAAACTGAGGCCCAGGGAAGGTCCTCTCCAGGAGCGCCCCGTGTGGCTTAGAGGAAAAACATGACTTTCGGAGCCTCGGCTGGTTGATCCCAGCTGCGTGACCTCAGGCACAACCCCAAAGCCATTCTGGGCCTCAGTTTCTCATCTGTGTCCCCGGGGCCTCTCCCTGTGCCTGCAGGCAGCAGGCGCTCAATAAACGGGTTGCTGCAGGAGGCCTGAGGGAGGGACAGCAATCTGCCTGCCCAGCAGGCTGTGGGGAGGGTCAGGTGGGGGTGCCCAGTGCCAGGCTCGCAGGTGCCCAGCCTGCGGGCACAGCATGACCTTCCGATCCCAGGTGCCTGGGCCACCGAGCAGGGCTCCAGCAGCCGGGAAGGCCGGGAGCGCAGGCACGGGCCTGGGGTGGCAGCGGGGAAAGCCCCAGGGGGCCCCTTTGCGGCGAGCAGCTGTGGGCGGCACCTGGCACGGCCGGGAGGGCAGCCCCGCCCCCTCCCCGGGCAACACCACCCAAGTGCAGCTCTGTCTGTCCAGGTGCCTGCGTGCCCGGCCCCTCTGCTCCCCCACTCCTACCAGGGAAACTGAGGCCCGGGGGAGTCTCGAGGTCACTGGCTTCACCTGGACTGGGAGCTGCATGGACCTGGGTGTTTACCGCCCCTTTTGGTTTCCCTCGATGTGTGGCAGTCACCCTGTGCATGGGCAGAGGGGTGATAGCTGGAGACCCCAAGACACAGCAGTGCAGACCTGGAGGCTGCCCGAGCCCTGCCTCTGTGCCCCAGCGTCCCTGTGAGCGCACGGCCCCCACGGGCTGCCCCTGCCTCTGCTGTGAGCGCTGTTGGCTCCCCTGGTCCTCTCCCTCCAGGGAGGTGGCCCAGGGGCCTGCAGAGCTGGGGTGGGGACAGCCGCGCCCCGCCCCCCACTGCTCTCCTGGATCCTGCCCAGGGCCGCCTGCAGGGCCCCCGCCCTTCTCATCCGGCTCCTCCGGCTCCCAGCAGCTGCTCACCTGGCCCTGCTGGGGAGTCCTCCCTCCGGCCTGCCGGTCCCCCTCTCCTCGCCCACTGCTCCAGGTCCTACTGACCCCGGGACCACTGTCCCCCCCTTCACCCCGCCCGTGCCACTGCGGCCCCAGCAGCCCCAGTCCCTGGGTGACGCGGAAGCCGTGTCCCGTCACCGCCCTGCTGCAGAACCTGCAGGAGCCCCTCCCACCCCTCCCACCCTCAGCCCTGCTGGGGCTTCATCTTCCTGACATCCTCAGGGCCTGGTCCCCCCGGCCCTGCCCACAGCCTCCGCCAGGCAGACTTGCTGACCCCCAGGCTGGGTCTCGCTGTCCCTCGAGGAGGACACAGTTGCTGGTGGTCATGGGCAGCGAGGTGACCCTTGTCAGAGGCGTGCCGGGTGCTGCACGGGGCACGGGCTGGCAGGGCACCAGGGCGCGGGTGGGAACGGCCACTCACATGGTGCCCATTAATGATTGTCCTCCAGGGGGACGGTCCTTGCAGGCCCTGCCTGCGACCTTGGGCCAGCCCTAGATCTCACGTGCTAAAGGAGCCTCTTAACCGGCAACCAAGCCCCGTGCGGAGCCCGCACAGCTACGCAGTGGCTCCCAAGGCTCCAGGAACGGTGCTTGGGGCTCCCTGCTCCCCGTAGTTAGATCTTCCCACGAGGACGCTGGCCTCGGCCTGGGGTCCGTGTGCCGGGTGCTCTGAGCCTCCCTGAGCCCATGTGGTCCCCTTGTGCCTGGTGGCTTCCCCTGGGACGCACAAGTCCGGGCCAGGCTACGGCCGTGTGCGGCCCGGCTACACCTGGCTGCCAGGAGAGGCGGAGCCCCGCCCGTCGTCATGTGCTGGCCTTGGACATGATCAGGCATAGGGGCTGCCCTAATCCCGGCTCACGTGCGTGGCCTGGGGCCGCCGAGCCGCAGCGGTCGAGGTCGCCGCTCTTGCTCTGTGGGTCAGCTCTGAGCGAGGTGCGCTTCCCAGGCGGCCGCAGGGGCTCTGAGCCTGGTGCCGTCCCAGCGGGGCTCCGCGTGCGCCACACCGGCCTGGCCGGCTGCTGCGACCCGGGGCTCCTGGGCTGTGCTCCTGCTGCTCTCTGGGGCTTTTTGGACCCGGCCCCGGCGAGGGTGGCATTATCCCCTTGAAGGACCAGGCAGCACTGTCCCCTCGCCAGGCACGGCCAAGGCTGGCCAGGAGCACCAGGGTCTCCGAGTGCGTGACCACAGTGGGCATTAAGGGTGAATGAAGCCTCCGAGGGCTCTTCGTCCTCATCACTTGCTGCAGTGAGGCTCTCCCGACAGACTGGCCAATCAAATGTCCACTGTATGCCCCGGGTCATTCCCACTTTTCTAGTGACCCCTAGACAGTCTTGGGGGTCAGCTGTGACTTGACACCAGATGACGCTGCTCTCGGAGGGGACAGGAGCAGCCTGGTCAGTCACCGGATCGGGTCGGGGTCGTGCGGATGTGTGGGCTGGGATCCGGCCTTAATAAGGGGGGGAGGGGGAGGGGACGGGCCGCCTGAAAGCGGCTCCCTGGGGACGGTGCAGGCTTGGAGGGCAGGGGCATGCGGGACAGGCTGTACCCAGGATGCCCAGGTGCATGGGCAGGTGGATGGGGATGGGGCCTCAAGATGACCCTGCCCAGACCTGGGGGCCACACCCCCAGCCTGCAGGCCCCAGATCCCTCTGTTCCTCTTCCCTTGAACCCCATCTTCCCCCTCTTCTGAGCCCCGACAGTCCCTGGCCCGGGATCGAGTTGAAGGTTTGAGGGTCAGAGTCACAAACTGCCTGGAGGTGAAGGCAGCACGTCCGGCTCAGGCTCCTGAGGTGGACGGGGGCAGGTGGGGTGGGAAATGGTTCTGGGGTGTCACTAAAGCCCGAAGCACAGCAGCCCTGATCACGTCCTCTGCCCCCAGACTTTTGGACCCTCGAAGGCCACCAGGAGTAGTGGGGGTGGGGGGTGAGGGGCGAGCCCACCTGACCCGGCCGCCAGCTCCCACCGCCTGACCTTGGCATGGCCTCGTGACCCAGGCCGGCAGAGGCTGCGGCTGGGCTCTGGGGCTTGGGCGGCCTTCAGGAGGGGGTGGGTCCACGTGGTCAGCATGGAGGCCACACAGGAGGCCTTGAGCTGGAAGCCAGGGCTCCACACGCTGGGCCACCAGGGCATGGCAAAAGCCACAGGGTCCCCAGAGGGGCAAGGCCAGCTGGCCGCCGGCATCTGATCCAACTCTGGCCACCGTTGTGGGATGACTTAGCTCCAGCTGTCCCCGGAGTCCCCACCATGGCCCGGGGCCTGGGACAAGTGTCCCTGGCTTTGGGACCAAGACGAAACGAAGCCCTGGAGGAGGCAGAACCCAAGCCACACTGAGCCAGAGATGCCGGCGCCCAGCCCAAGAGCCCAGCCGCCTGGCGGGGTCTAGGCTGGGACCCCTGGGGACCGGGCCAGGGAGGGGAGGCTCTCACGTCCCACAGACAGGCGGGGGTGACTTTGTCACCAGCCCTGGAGCCCCAAGAAGAGACAAGGGTAGCAGGCTGTGGTTCTGCGCGTGTCCCCTCACCCCGGCCCCACCTCGCCCTGCCCGTGCTGGGCCCGGCCGGCTGGCACGGGACCACGGGACAGCGCGCATGCGGGGCCGCCCGGGTCGGAACAAAGGCCCGGGGCGTGCGGGCGCCGGCGTGTTCGGACCTGGTGCAGCTTCGCCAGGGCTGTTTACGACGATGGGAAGAGCTTAGTGTGGAGACTCTGACTCAGCCGGGCCGGGCGGGCCGGGCGGGGCTGGGAGACGGGGACAGGGACGGGGATGGGGGGCGACAGGAGGCCAGAGAGCCGGAAGGACTCCCAGGAAGAGGACGGCACACGCTGCGAACACGCGTGCAGTGTGTACACATGTACGTGTGCACACTCACACACACGCACGCACCTAGACACACGGACGCATGCGTGCATGCTTAAGCATACACAGCCACGCACGCGTGCTTTCACATGTGCATACAGACATGCGAACGTCCATGTGCACCCACACACGTGCCTTCCCCACCCACTCACCTCTAGGCTTCCGGGGAGGCCCGCATGGAGGGCAGGGCAGCAGCGGGCCCTGTGGCCTCTGTGGATGCACGCGGGAGCAGGCTTGGCATTAGGGAGACCCTGACGGGCCCCGTGGCCGAGCTGGGCTCGAGGGGAGCTCCAGGCTGTGACGCTGCAACACACACAGGGTCGTGGCCCAGCTGGGCCCGGGCCCTCCGGGCTCCTCTGCCCCCGGCCCCTCTCCACACGAGCCCTGTCTGGGCCCTGGCCTCGCTTCCCAGCTCTGCTGCCTGCTCTGGGCTACGGCCCCCGAAACCTGGGTGTGGGTGGGCTCCAGCCTGCCTGGGTGACATCAGGGTGAGGTCCAGGGATGTCCCCAAGAGATGGGTGGAGGTCATGACTGGGAGGGCCAGTGCTCGGGTTTCTGGGTGACTCTGGGCCCAGTTCTGTTCCACAGGCCTCTTGCTGCAGAGATTTTAGAGGAAATCCCGGTCCCTCCCCTGTGGTACCCAGGGAAACTGAGGCCCAGGTGTGGAGGGCTTGGCTGAGGCCTTGCAGCCTGAGCTCTGCTCTGTACAGGGCTGGCGTGAGGGCTGGGGCTGCCTCCCTGGTACCAGCCTCGGGTGCCAAGCACCCCAACTGTCAGCAGCCAGGGTCGCCCTCAGTTTCCCCAGAGGTGGCCCTCTGCACCCTCCTCGAGGTGACAGCCACCCCAGCCGCCTCGGCCCTTAGGGGGAGCCCTGCACCCAGCCGCCTGCCCCCTGGGGCTGCACCTCGCCCCCGACCGGCAGGACCCTTGCGGCAGCCTTCCTGTGGGACCCTTAGCCCTAAGCCAGAGCGGTGCTCTCCGGGGCACCATCTGCTCAGAGTGAGCTCCTCGAGGTGCCCAGCGGGCCCCGAGGACAGTCACGTGGGTGCTGTGTGCTGGGACAGAGCCCCCTCCACTCACGCTGCCCAGGGCCTTCGCGTTGCGGCTCCCCCTGTGGGAACGCTGGTCCCTGGGACTCTGCTGGCTTGCGAGCCTTGCCCGTCTTGCTGTGGAGGACGCATCTTCAGCACCTGCTTCCCAGAGGGGTCCTCGCTGGTCACCGGCCACCCTGGCTCCTCTAGCACCCTCCCCTCCCCTCTCATCACCCTCTGCTCCCCCATCTGTCCTGCCTGTGGGGTGCAGCTGGGTTCCTGGGGTGCTGGGGACACACATGACTGGGCCAGACCAGCGGGAGAGGACCCGGGCCACGTGGTGGGGCTTGAGCCAGGCAGTCCCGGTCTGGATGGGGCAGCAGCGAGCTGGGCATGGACGCTGGGTCACAGTCACCTGTGTGTGGCCACGGGACTCGCCTGCCTCGGCTGGGCCCAGGGAACCTGTTTGTGAGGGGGTGGCCTGGTTCATACTGGTGTGGCCACCGTGAGGGCAGAGCAGGGCCTGAAACCATGGGACACCCCGAGGCTCACAGCCTGCACAGCCTCTCACTGGCCTGCCTCCACTCGATGGATCTTGTACACCCAGGACTTATTCAGTCCCCACCACGATCTGATTGACTCACTGATCACGGTGCTGGAGCACAGGGCCTTTGCGCACTGAACCATGTTCCTTGCCCCCCTCCTCTTTTAGGAAATAGGGCCTTTCTAAAGTTTCTAAGTCAACCAAGTTAGGATCGAACTTGAAATCCTCCTGCCTCAGCCTCCCAGAGTGGGAGGCACCCACGAATCAAGTTTAGAACATTTTTATCACCCCTTTCTCAAAAACCAAAACAAAACAAACCTGTACCTCGCCAGCTGTAGTGGCGCACGCCTGTAATCCCTGCACTCTGGGAGGCTGAGTCAGGAGGATAGCAGGTTGTAGCCCAGCCTGGGCACTTATTGATTTAGCGAGACCCTGCCTCAAAATAAGAGACTTCAGAAAGGGCTGGGGATCCCCAGTACCACAGAAAGGAAGAGAGAGCAGAAGGGAGGGAAAAAAGGAAGGAGGAAAGGAGGAGGAAGGAAGGAAGGAAGGGACAGAAGGAAGGAAGGAAGCTGGTTATGAGCTGTCACGCTGGTGGAGTCAGACTGGATGTGGCCTTTCGTGTCTGATTATTCCCCTTGGCATGACGGTTGCGGGGTCTGTGATCCAGTGCGCCCCGGTCTTTCCTGTCTTTCCGACGGCAGAGCCGTGTCCTGGCGGGTGGGCGCAGTCTCTTCCTGTGCATTCACCCCCTGGTTCCTTGTTGGGTTGTCATGACCGCGTGCTGCGAACGTGTGTGTGCAGGGCTTTGGGTGACGCGTGTCCTCCCGCCCCAGCCCGGTCCCTCGGGTGGCTCGCTGGCTGCCGTGGGAAGCCTGGGCCGATGTTTGAAGCTCACCTTGCGCGCCCTCCGTTGGCGTGAGGGCCCCGATCCTCGGGTCCTCCCCAGCACTCGCTGTCGCTGGTCTTTTATTTTCCCCGTCCTGTGGCTGTGGAGGAAGAGGTCTCTGGGGTTTGGAGCTGTGTGACTTCGACAGTTAATGACGTCCTTTTGGTAGAAATGTCTGTTCAGGCCCTTTTGCCCATTTTTAATTGGGTTGTTTGCCGTTTTTGTCAAGTCATAGCAAGGGTCCCGTTGTCTTTTAAAGAGGTTGGCGGGGGGCTGGGCCGAGCAGTGTCAGGTGCGGTGAGGACACACACGGCAGCGTGAGAGCAGCCAGGTGTGCGCGCCCCTTGAAGACCCGGGTGGCACCATGTGACTGAGGCAGGGGCCCCGGGTCGGATCCTGAGGACCCAGAGCCCCACCAGGGCTCGGAGGGCTGTGGGGGCTCAGGGGCCAATGTGTGGCTAACTCAGCCTTCTCCTGATTGCCCTGGGGCTGCAGCCGCTGTGCTGGCCGTGCACCCCTCCCCCAGCACACCTGGGGTGGCCACAGAGCTCAGGTGACAGCAGCCCCGCCTGGAGCCGGTCCCCTCCGGCCTGGAGCTCAGCGTTCCCACCTGTGTGATGGATCTGCTAGCACAAGCTTTCCTGGGTTGCCGCGGAGATGGTAAGGGCTGGGAATGCACCCAGCCCAGTCCTGCTGGGCCAGGGGTCAGAAGCCCAGGCTGAGCCTGCCCTGGGACCCTGGAGAGGATCGCCAGCTAGGACGGGCACTCGGAGGTGGAGGTGGTGGTGGTGGTGGTGGGGTCCCAGCTGTGTCCAGAGCCCGGACCCTGGAAACACAGACAGGGAACACCACTGTCGCCCAAGGTGGGCAGGAGGTGGCCAGGGACCCTTTACCACAGGTCGTCACCATGAGCTGCAGGTGGCTGCCTGGGCCGCAGGGAGTGGAAGTCGAGGGCAGAGGGGTCACACAAGCCCCGAGACCTCTCCCGGCAGCCTTAGGAGCTATTACCGCCTGCCGAGCAAAGCTTGAGGCCCCAGACTGTCTACCTGTGTGCACAGGATCAGTTCTTGGAAATCTAAGCACTCACAGCCAGGCATGGTGGAGCACACCTGTCATCCCAGAACTCGGGAGGCTGAGGCAGGAGGATCACCGTGAGTCCAAGGCCAGCCTGGGCTCCATAGTGAGTTTGAAGCCAGCCTGGATGCCCTGTCTCAAAAAAAAAAAAAAATTGCCAGTGAGTGTGGCCAGGGTGAGCTCTGTGTCCGGTCATGGACAGCAGCTGTCCCACCGAGCCCCTCGGGAATGGGTGTGCCTCACGCACCATGCGCACCCGCAGCCGCACCATGTCGGTCCCCGCGCACGCATGTCCTGCACTGGCTCCTTGGAGCCCGCCCACGCCTGGCTGGCTCCTTTCCTGCCTTTGTCCTCCCTGCAGGGCCCTTCGTGGGGCTCCCGAACCCTGGGGGGACCTGGGCAGAGAGCAGGGGCTCAGGCGCCTCCTCTGAGCCGGGCTGCCCTGCAGACCCCTGGGGTGTGGGCTCCGTGTTCTCCCTGCTACGTCCCCGCCCTGTCCTGTCCCCTGAGGCCCCTGCCAGCTCTCAGCAGCACGGGGACCCGGGGCTCCTCCACTAGGGACACGGGCCACACAGCCCCCCGGAGCGGGAGGATGGGACGAACCCCTGTGGAGTGGGCCGCAGGGGTGGCCAGGGCTGCCGGGGTACAGTGCAGGCCGCCTTTGGTCTTCTCACCACTGCCTCCTCCCGGGCCCACCCCATCCTCCCTGATGGAAGCCACCCTGGGAGGGGCTGCAGGCCGCCCCAGCTGGAGCCGGGACCCAGAGCCGCAGTCAGTTGCTAAAGCAGGGCCAGGCAGGCGTTGGCGCTCAGTGGGTGCTTGCGCATGGCTCTGACTTGAGGCCTGATCTTGCCTGATCTGTGGGCGCCCACGGCAGCACCCGGTAGCGCGGCCCACAAGGGGACCAGTGTCGGTGAGCCCTGGACAGGACTTGTGCCATGGCTGGGCCCCAGGTGTTGCTAGACGGCTGTGGGTGCCACCGCTGCTGGATTCTCTGGCGCCCAACCGGGAGTCTCACGGTGCTTACACAGCTCTGGGCGGTAGGAGGGGGAGATAAGACAGGGCCCAGCCTGGGGCACAGGAGATGAAGAAATTAGAGCTGGGTCCGTCTGCCTAAGGGGCCTGTAGGCTCACGAGGCGGGCAGTGTCCTCATCTGGGTCACGTCAGGCCTGGGGTTGGGGTGAGGCCGAGGAGCGAGGACTCCTTTCTGGCTGGCAGTCTGGGAAGGCTGCCTGGAGGAAGAGGCGCTGGGCTGTGCCGGCACAGGGGAGCCAGCGAAGGTGCTGGGGGAGGCCCGGCCAGGCTGCACTGGGGAGGAGTCAGTGGCCGTGGAGGGAGGTGAGTCAATCAGTGCCCAGGCCTGGGCAGCCCGGGGCCCCTGAGCCTCCCTGGGTGTTGGGAGGGGAGACTCGGGCGGCCCGGGGCTGCAGAGTGGGGAGCCGGGGCCTCAGCACACCCGCGCCGTCTGCGCCCGCAGGGAGTCGCGAGGCCGCCTTCACCTACGCCATCACCGCGGCCGGGGTGGCCCACGCCGTCACCGCCGCCTGCAGCCAAGGCAACCTGAGCAACTGCGGCTGCGACCGGGAGAAGCAGGGCTACTACAACCAGGCGGAGGGCTGGAAGTGGGGCGGCTGCTCGGCTGACGTGCGCTACGGCATCGACTTCTCCCGCCGCTTCGTGGACGCCCGCGAGATCAAGAAGAACGCGCGTCGCCTCATGAACCTGCACAACAACGAGGCCGGCCGCAAGGTAGGCGGAGGGGCCGCGTGGTCCTGGGCCGCCGGCGCCCGCAGGGACGCTTCCCGCAGGAGGCTGCCTTCCTTCCGGGCGGGCGGGGGAGCGGCGAGGGCCAGACCTGCCTGGCGCCTGCCGCGGGAGGGGTGGGCGGGGTGGCCCGGGGGTCCCGGAGGGAATTGAGCCCCGACACACTGGGGAAGAAGTCAGGGCCGCGTGCAGACGAGGGCCCAGATACCAGCCCGGGAGGAGCAGCCGCCAGGCTGCAAGATGGCCCCAGATAGGGCGGCCAGCGGAGCGGAACCCTCAGGGGCTGGCTCACCCGGCTGTGGGGCCTGAGGGGCCTGTTGGGCCTGGGACAGACCTAAGTGCCTTTCCCGGCAAAGAGGGACTGAAGGGTCCCTCGGCCCCAGGGACCACAGCCGGCCCACTTGCTCATTCATTCAACAAACAACCTCCGCTCCTTTTTTGAGCTGAGCACTAGGTGGGGAGGAGGCTGCCGAGGCCCCGGCTGTGGGGGCTGGGCCCACATGAGGGGTTCGGGGGTCACACCAGGAGCAAGGGGGCTTGGGAGACCCAGCTTCCTGGAGTGCGTGCTTGGGGGCTGGGGCCTTGAAGGGCTCACGGAGTGGGGACCGGAAGGGGCCAGCACAGGTGATGTCCAAGGCTGGTGGGGGAATGGAGGGGCAGGATGAGCTCGAGGAGGAAGCAGGGCCACACAGGGCCACGTAGGGCCACACAGGGCCAGGGTTTGGCCTTGATGTGCACAGTGTCCTGCAGCCAGTGACTTTAACTTACCGCCACGTAAGTCAATGGATAGGACAAATGAGGAATGAATAATGAAGTCTGGCCTCTAAGACCCCCAGACAGACGGGGGAGGAAGGAAGTCTCTGTACCCAGGCAGATGGCAGGGATCCTGGAGGGCTTCCTGGAGGAGGCAGAGTGAATCCTCCTGGAATCAGCTTTCCAAGCTCTGGGACACCATGTCTAACAGTCGTACCTTTGAGGTGGAAATGATTTAATTTGGCTCACAGCTTCAGACCAAGGCAGGAACACCGCGGTAGAAGGGCATGGTGGAGGCTGGGCCACAGTGGCTACTGCGGGAGCCTGGGGCACAGTGCAGACCAGCTTGGGAGCTAAATGTGAAATTCAGCTCTGGAGTCCATACAGACCTGGAAATGACCTAGTGGGTGACTCGGGTGATACAAAGGCACGGGCCTGAGGGAGACAGAGACGGGGAAAGGAGGATGGCAGGTCCCGGGCAGGGGAGGAGGCTCCAGCGCGGCATCCGGCCCACCCACAGTGGCTGGGCTCTAGTGGCAGTGTCCACGCAGCCTGCCTCTGTGACCGTGGGTCCCGGCTGTCTTCTCTCCTGTCTGGGTTTAGGACCTGGGTCGAGGTTGGTGACCTCACCTCCCTTACCTTAGTTCTGTCTGCAAAGACCCCGTTTCCAGCACGGTCACCTCCCGAGGTGCCCAGGGGACGTGAGCCGGGGACATTGTCCAGCCCTCTGCACTGGCCCTGCAGAATCCCCAGTGGTGTGGGGTCAGAGCGGCTGGGCCCCTCTGCATTGCCTTGGCCCCACGGCCCCTCCCGGACGCCCGCCCGGCTGTGCTGGACTCTGACGCACGCCAGGCTCTCGTCTGGTCCCCGGAGGTGACGCAGGTGCTGCCCGCTGGCTGCTCTGCCCTGTGTTCGGCCCCCAGCACAGGGCTGTAGGCGGGGGCGGCACGGTGGGCGCCGGCTGCAGCTCCTCCCCACCACGGCAGCTCGGGGATGTGGGAGCAGGTCCCCAGGGAAGGCTGGGCCGGCCCCGGCTGCACTGGTGACACAGGTGGGACGCGGCTGCTGACAAGGATGGCGGCTCTGGGAGCTGGGGGCTGGGCCCTCACTGGCTGGGCCTGCCACAGGCCTGCTAAGTGGGTGTTTGCTCCCCCGGTACCGTGAAAACCCATCACCCGGGGAAGGCAGCACGTCCAGAGCCAGGCCGCTGTCTCCCAGGCTGAAGGGCCCACATGGCCACCATCTCGTGGTCAGTGCAGTGGCCCAAGGTCGGGAGCAGCGCCAGTGTGGGCAGCGACCAGCTCACCCCTGCGGGCAGGGAGCACAGGACCACAAGCCTCCCCGGGGGCCTCAGGCTATTCCCAGGCCGTGGCCGGCTGGGCACTGGATGGCAGACTCCTGCCAAAGGACTTCTGCTGCCAGCCTGGGCCAACCCGAGCCCTGTTCCAGGTGCGGCCGTGCCATCTTTCTGGGGCCAGCGTGGCACTGACTCTGCTGCCGGAATCCCCAACCTTGGTCAGGGACGGGGCCCCACGTTGACCCCCGTAGTCTCTGGGGCACAGGGGCTGTCTTGGTGTCTGCGGTGCCGGCTGGCCCTGGCGCTGCCGTTGCCGTGATGGCTCGGGTGCTGCAGGAGGAAGTGGCGCATTCTTGAGCCCCGTGATCACTCCCCACCAGGTCCGGCCCGGCCCAGCCAAGCGAGGCTTCGGTCCTGCTCCGCGAGCTCCTGCCCAGGCGGCCTCCTCCGCTGCTGTCACCGGCCGCTGCATGGGCCTGGCCGGCCCCAGGAGAAGGGGCAGGGTGCGGGGAGGACCGAGGGTGTTGAAGCCGGCAGACAGCAAGGTCAGAGGCCGAGGTGGGGACACCAGCTGGCAGATGGAGGCTGATCACTGGCCTAGATGCCCCTCTAGGTCCCGGCAGCCTGGCCGAGGGGACTCCAAGCAGCCCAGTCTGGCCAGCTCCTGGACATCACTGTCCTGAGGGACACCCTTGGCCAGCCAAGTGGCCTGGTCAGACAGAAAGTTTCCAGGATGGTGGGCAGCAGCTTCCGGCAAAGGGGACAGAAGTGAGCACCGAGGCATGGGGCGAGGAGCGGGGAAGGTGGACGGACAGGCAGAAGGGGCAGGAAGGGCAGGGTCCCGGTCCACTGTCACCAGATACCCTTCGGCTGCTGTCCCTGGCCTGGCTCCTCCCCCAAACCTGCTCCCTGCCCTGCCCCACCCCAGCCGTCCCCGGTGGGGCATCAGCCTCCTCCTGCTCGTCCCCGTTCACTGCAGTCCTCACCCCAGGACGAGCACCAAGAGCCAGGTTGCCCAGGGCTCCGGGCCCCACTTCCCCCAGCCCAAGCAGCTCAAGGACCCGGGGGGCTCCTTAGGCCGACAGCTCCCAGCCTGCACCCGTGTCGACCCCTCCTGGAACTCCTCCTTCGTGGTCTAGCGGGCTCCTGCTCGCCCATCCTTACCCACTGCAGGCATTGCCTCCTCCAGGAAGCCCCCCATGTCCGTGTGTCTCCCTCGGACGCCTCTCCTGCTCCTGGGCCAGGCCGGCGCCAGGGCAGTGGCGTCCCTGCGGGTCGTTTCTCTCCCTCTTGTCTTTCACTCCCTCATCCATTCACTTGCTGGGGGTCTTCACGTCTGGGGCAGAGTCGGGGGCAGGCAGCAGGTGCCCCGACGGTGGGTTCTGGCCTCAGGGTCGGGGGGCCAAGCCCCCGAAGTGCAGAGCTCAGGGGGCCCCGACAGCTGACAAATAGCCCCTGGGCAGTGGTGGGGCGGCAGCTAATGATTCCCCATCTTCAATCAGGCCCGGCTGGCAGGGCCCTTTCGATCCGAGTAAATGAGTACCTGGGGTCAGGGCTGGCTCTGGGAATCGGCCTTCCGGGGCCGCCAGGGAGGCCCAAAGAAAACACAGGCTGCACCCACCCTGGGCCCTCTCGGAGCCGGGGAGAAAGAATAACGACCGGCCAGCCGGGCCTCCAGGGCCTCTACCCACGCACGCACCCCACCCCGGGCACGGCCGGCCCCACGGACCGCCAGCGTCCACCACTGGGTGTGTGTTGAGCTCCGACTGCACGCACGGCCCCGTGCCGGGCCCAGGGCAGGGCGGGAGGGACAGAAGGGAGTGGCACCCACGTTTACGAAGCACCTCACCGTGCTGGCGCCCCCTGTGCTGGGTCCCCACCTGCCGCCCCCGGATCTGCAGCAAGCACAGTGCCCCCAAGCCTCAGTTTCCTTGTCAGGGCACCGACGTCACACAGAGCTCTGTACACAGCTGTCAGCGCTTTTTAAAAGTTAAAAAATTATATATATATTACAGTAAGAAACGTATGACCATGAATCCCCTCCAAACATCCCTCTCCCTTTGAAAAGCACACTCATCCCCCGTCCCGGCCGCTGTCTGCAGCAGCTCGGAGAGCGCTCTTTCCTGAGTGTCGTCACTTGCACTGTTGTGGCCGCCTCGGTGTCCTGAATCGATTCCAGACCTCCCCGTTTCGTGGTCCTTTTGACTTTGGAGAAGAGCCGGAAGTCGCACAGGGTCCCACCCAGTGTGACTGAGACCGAAGAGGTCACGCTTTTCAGGGGCCTGCCTTGCCGGTGGGCGGCACTCGCAGCAGCGCTGACTGCATTGTTTTCAATCGCATCCTGTAAAGACACACAGACAGACGGACTTCCAGAGCTGCCTCAGAAAGTGGCGCGCACCGGGGGATGAGTGTATTTGATTTACTGATTTACGCGCTAGGCTTTTGATCCGGATTAGTAGCACCAAGTCTTTACTGTAATAAGTTATGTTTTGTTTGTTTGTTTGTTTTTGTTTATTTTTTTGCCTTTCGAGACAGGGTTTCACTATGCAGTTCAGGCTGGCCTTGAGCTCACTTTGTAGCCCAGGCTGGTCTCGAACTCACAGCAATCCTCCTGCCTCAGCTTCCTGAGTGCTGGGATTACAGGCGTGTGCCACCATGCCCAGCTTACTGTAATAAATTACCTAAAATGTAACCACTCACCAGCTATTTTGACCACACTGGGTACAGTTGCTAAACGCACACCACGCCCCGCCAGGTTCCGGAGATCCTTGTGCCCTTTGCCGCGTCCCATGCGTGGGGATCAAGCTGCCTTTTCCGTAGATGAGCGGCCAAGGCTGGGATGGGGGGACACTTGCCTGCCGGAGGGGAGGAGCCATCCCGGGCCAGGCCCGCCCTGCTGGCCCTGAGCACAACCCTGTCGCCCACAGGTCCTGGAGGACCGCATGAAGCTGGAGTGCAAATGCCACGGCGTGTCGGGCTCCTGCACCACCAAAACGTGCTGGACCACGCTGCCCAAGTTCCGAGAGGTGGGCCACCTGCTGAAGGAGAAGTACAACGCGGCGGTGCAGGTGGAGGTGGTGCGGGCCAGCCGGCTGCGGCAGCCCACCTTCCTGCGCGTCAAGCAGCTGCGCAGCTACCAGAAGCCCATGGAGACGGACCTGGTGTACATCGAGAAGTCGCCCAACTACTGCGAGGAGGACGTGGCGACGGGCAGCGTGGGCACGCAGGGCCGGCTGTGCAACCGCACCTCGCCGGGCGCCGACGGCTGCGACACCATGTGCTGCGGCCGCGGCTACAACACGCACCAGTACACCAGGGTCTGGCAGTGCAACTGCAAGTTCCACTGGTGCTGCTACGTCCGGTGCAACACGTGCAGCGAGCGCACCGAGGTCTTCACCTGCAAGTGATGTCCCCGCGGGGAACCGGCGGGAGCCCCGAGGTGCTCCTGGGCCCCGGGCCGCAGAGTGACCACCAGACTGCGAGGGTCCCCTCCCTGCCTGCCTGGTGGCTGGACGCAGAAAGGCCGCACTGGCTGTCACCCTCGAGACGGGTTCCCCGGGCTCTGGGGCCATGTGGACGGAGGCCGACGACGGGGTTATTTATGCTTTCTTAGCTTCAGAGCAGGATTCTCGGCACTAACAAACGCGTAGCCAGCCCTAACTCCGCACTCCGTGTCCACCCGGCCCCCGCTGCCCCCTGAGGTGCCAGGGGTTACCAGGAGAGGGCCTCAGAGGACAGCCTGGCTTCCCTTCCTTTTGGAAATCATCGTGAAAATCAAAATGTCACTGGTGCCAGGTTCCAGGAATGCCCAGTCCCCTCCCTAGTCCTTCAGGCTCCCAGCCGGCCACTGGCCTGGCCCCTGCAGTTTACAGAGTCCCTCCCACCCTGGAGCCTGACTGACCCCCAGGACGGCAGGGCTGAGCTGGGGCGTGGCCAGAAGTGCTGGTCCCACTTGACAGATGGGCACACTGAGACCCAGAGGGGCCTGCACAGGGCTTGCCGGACAGCCTTCAGCTGTGAGTGAGTGCTCCTGCCATAGTCCCTGGCCAGCCTGCCCTCAGGGTGCCCAGCAGCCCCCAACCCGGTGGCCTGGCTGCTACCTTCCAGCCGCAGCCTCCGGGGCCACACACCCTCCCGGTGCCCTGAGGTTCCCAGAGCCTCATCTTGGTCCTTCTGGTCAATCCCAATGCCAGAAAAACTGGCAGGCAGGGACAGGGGGTAGCTGCTGGGGTCCACTTGTTCTCCAGATGTCTCCCCAAGTTGTGCAGGCCATTCCCTCCTGTTTGCTTTCCCCAAAACCTTGAAAAGGGGGATGGAATGGGAGGCCCGGCTCAGGGCTGGGCAAGTCCTTTCAGGGCTCCCACTCTGTCCCCCGGAGACAGGCTTTCAGGCAGGACCTGCCCGAGGCCACTGAATGGCTTGAAGCCACCACCACTGTGTTCCACGCCCCCCACGTGCCCAGTGGCCTGAATCTTGGCCTGGGACAAGTGACCCCTGTCTGGGTGCTGGCCCCGCGTCCAGCCCACATCTGACAGCACCGGGACCCCCCAAGCCTCTGGGCCGCTGTGAAGCCCCGCCCCACCCTGGCCCCCGCCTCACCCCAGCCCCAGGACACCCCGAGTCCCAGGCCGGCGTCCTCTGCCGAGGAGCCCGGGTAACTTATGCTGTTGTATAGCGTCCAGATGTCTATAGTGTCTTTTAAGTTATTGTGACCTACACTGGGTATCGGAGGGGAGGGCCCCCCAGCCCGGCTCCTCCTTCTGCTTGAAATGGACCCTCGGGGCCGATGCCACCGAGGCCTCGCACTGTCTCTGGGCCGCCAAGCACCCAGCCGAGCCCGCTGTCCCTCGAGGGCCCACCCCGGGGGGGTGGGGGTCAGCACGGCCCAGGCAGGCACTGGCCGCCCATGCCGCATGCAGGGCTGGAGGTGACTGGGCACCGGGCACCCTGAAAGTGCCCATTTCTGACGGCTGTGCTGCTGGCCTCCCCCAGAGGGGAGCGCTTGGTCCCAATAAAAGCTGAAAACGGATCGAGGAGTGTGTGTGTATCATCCCCGGTCGCCCTCACTGGGCCCCTCTCACTTCCTCCCCCTCCCATGGACCGAGGGCCCCTTATTCTCGGCCCTGCCCCGAGGTGTCTGCCAGGGCCCCAGCTGGGCCCCCATCAAGGCTCTGGACACCCTGAGGCCGCCGGGACATTGTGGGGCTCCGGCTGCAGGGACGGGAGGCGCAGGAGTGGGCCGGAGCCCGTCTGTTTCTGCTCCCCTCCCACCCCAGGTGCAGTCCGGGCTCGGGGGCCTGGGCCCAGCCTGCTGGGTCTGGGGGTCTGGGCTTGAAGCCTCTTGAGGTCCCTGGGGGCTCCTGCCCAACCCTGCCACTTCTCCCCGAGGCCCAGCCCGTAACCGGTTACCGTGCAGGGCTGCGTGAATAGCATTCCTGCCCAGGGCCGGAAGGCATGTGGTGGGGCCGGTTTGGCCACTGCCCGCTGTCCCCGGCAGCCTGGCATCGGGTGGAACCACTGATCAAACAGCCCCGTCCCCACAGTGCCCAGCTGGGCACCCACAGAGCCTGGCCCCAGACCCAGGACCCAAGAGAGGGACCTCTAGGTGGGACATACCCTTCCCCCAGGGACACACAGGATTTGGAGCCACAGCCCAGTCCCTCCCGGCCCACCCTGATGTGTGGCCTCGGTCTCCCCATCTGAGAGCAGCAGGTGGCCCACGGCCAGGACTCGGTGGTCGGCAGGGCCCTGGAGGCTGGCGTGCGTGGGGCCCGGGGCCGGGGCCGGGCAGTTGGCAGCAGGCCCTGGTTCCCCATGAGACAGTGAGCAAATCCCCAGGGGCGGCGGCGGCGGCGGCAGCGGAACGCCGGGGTCCGGCTACTCCCACAGGGGCAGGAATGAGGAAGGAGCCCTGAGATGCCCGGCCCCAGGGCGCAGACGGCACTTACGGCCTGGCTGCAGTTCAAGCCTGGCCTGGCCTCCCAGGCTGCCCGCACATCCTCTGGGGGCCTCACCCCCCGCCTGGTCCGAGGTCCAGCAAACCCTGGCCCCAGGTCCTGCCCGGGCCTGCCCTGGTACCCTAGGGGCTCCTCTGCCCGCACTCTGATGCCCCCGGCTCCCCAGCTTGCCCTCTCTACCTCTCCGGTGTGCTTGGCCCGCGCCCTGTCCAGGAGGTCCATCCGCTGCCCTGAGGCAGGACAGCTGGGGACCCTAAGCTGGGATGATCCGGAGTGGTGGGGACAGCCCTGGCCAGCAGGACACCCGGCCGTGTGCTCTGTGAGGACACCATCTTCAACAGGGGCCCTGTTTCTGTGACTGCTGCCCCCCAGAGCCAGGCTCAGGTGCCCCGCAGACCCACACGGACAGGGTAACAGCCCTTTCCCAAGTCGGTTGGTCAGTGCAGTGCTCTGAAACAGATGGAGAAACTGAGGCCCAGAGAAGATGAGCTGCCCAAGGTCACACAGCTGGTGAGAGACTGAGCCAGTATTTGAACTCAGGCCCTCCAGGTCTTCCTTCTGCCCTGTGGGGAAACTGAGGCCCAGGAACCTTGTCTGAGCCCACACAGAGACAAATGGGAAGGAAACGGCTTAGGTGGGGTCTCGGAGAGGAAGTGACAGGTGACACTACCTCCGCCAATCACAGAACAAGGAGGACTGGGTGGAGAAGCAGCAGGTGAGATGGGAGTTAGGCAGCTGGGTGAACTGGATGGGGTGAGGAGGGAGGAGCCGCGGGGAGGGGAGAGGTGGGGTCTGGCAGGGGACGCAGGGAGCCCCACTCGGATGAGCAGGAAGTCGGAGCTGGGCCTCGCCTGCGCACGGTCC